>JAAEAF010002471.1:0-126706 GCA_011037195.1 Triatoma infestans | reverse complement strand
CTGCATTGCCGGGCTCCGGACAGTGTTCTCTCGTTACAGACAACACTGTCCATCACCGGACTGTGAGCTGTAGAAGCTGCTCATTAGGGTATAATGTGCCTGAGTAGGATAAGGAAATAGGGGTGGAGGAATATCAAGTACTCCACCCTGTTAGAATAAATAGGAGTCTAGGGGTGTGATTGGAGATAGAGTAAAAGTATTTAAGGATGGAAGTAGTATGACAAGTTTTAAAGTAGGATAGCAGTGTACCTAATAGTTAGGAAGTGAGTGTAAGTGTGATGATGTGAGTATTTATTGTATGACTGGGGAGTGTGTGAGGGGTAAAAGGAGGGCCTTGGGGTTGTGATGGGTTGACGGTACGGTAACCGTCCTCTGCTGGAATGGTGCGGTAAGTCCCAGCTGACGCCAGGAGGCAGAGGAAAAGCCGTAGGGTCTGCTTAGACAGTCCCGGGCCTGCGACCATTCTAGGTCTTTAAGTAGGGAGCTTGTTCTTCAACAAAATGGTACCACGGGATTCGGGAGCCAGCCCGGCGGAGTTTTGTCTCCGCGCTCACGTGTTGAGGAAAGGTTTCGTGGTGGTCGAGGCTTCGCAATGATGATAGTAGCGTCCCTTGTCATTCTGTTGGGAGGGGGCGTGCTGGAGTCGTGCCTGCGGGACCAGTTACTTCAGCACGTGCACCTCATAGTCCTCAACAACATGTAGAGGCTCCTAGGAAGAAAAAAATCTAAAGGTAGCACAGCTGGACACAACCCAGGTCCTCCGCGTGGGAGTCCAGTACGCTAACCACTTGGCTATTCTCTTCCCTGTTAATGAATTTAATTGCAAACATTTTATTGTCCTTAACGTTTTATATATATAGGTATAGCACAGCCATATATAAATGGCTCCCTATCATAATTTTTATGGAGTGAGAATTCTAAGCAGGAAATTCCCTTATCCGCTCCATGCTCTACCTTGTGTTAGTGTACTTCATCCGATATCTCTGTATGTGAGTGTATTTCTTTATATCCCAAAATATCGTTACTTCACATATATTTGTTAACTCAGTCCGTTACCGGTTGTGTTTGTGTAAAGAAATAGGTCTGTTCGTGTATACATTCATGTTTAAAATATTTCTACATCCATCTATTAATTGCTTTCTTATAAGTTATCTTGTTTCGGATCACTTTAAATTACAAGGTCTATAGTAACTGTATTTATCTGTTGTTTTACTTTTAAAACCTGCATCAGCTCTGCCAACATCCCTAATAATTCTGATGCCACAATTTTGATAGAATATACGAGGTGTGTAAATTAAGTAATGAGTCTGATTTTCTAGTGTTCGATCTGGCAACACTGAAGACGCGGCGCATGCGTGGTAGGGCAAGTAAACATCTGATACACGTCCAGTGCAAATTTGAAAATGCTAGAGTTGTTGCTTTTTTTGTGAGCAAGGTTTTTTCAGTGTGTTTTAAAAATGAGTGACATCAATTACGAGCAACGTTGTGCTATCAGGTTTTGCTTCAGACTTGGGCACAGTGCAACGGAAACGTTTGAAAAACTGTGCCAGGCCTATGGAGACCATGTTTTGTCGAGAGCACAGGTTTTTAGGTGGTTTAAGTCGTTTGCAGAAGGAAGGGAATCAATTGAAGACGAGCCTCGCAGCGGAAGGCCTTCATCTTCAAGAACCGACGAAAATGTCGGCAGAATCCGCGATCTCGTGCGTTCAGATCGTCGTTTGACAGTCCGAATGATCGGCGAAGAGTTGAATTTGACTCACACAACCGTTCATCAAATTTTGACTAATGAATTGTGGATGAGAAAAATTTGTGCAAAAATGGTTCCGAAAAATCTTTCACACCGCGATTTATATTAATGAGTATTTGGCCAGTAATAACATTCCTGTGGCTCCTAAGCCTCCTTATTCACCCGACTTGAGTCCATGTGAGTTTTTTTTGTTCCCCAAATTGAAAAATCACCTCAAGGGACGTCATTTTGGAACATTGGAGAATATTCAAACAGCCGTAACCGACCAACTGAAGTCTATTCCAGTATCCGAGTTCCAGCACTGCTATGACGAATGGAAGAATCGTCTTCAGCGTTGTGTGGTTTCCCAAGGTAGTTACTTTGAAGGGGACAATGTTGAATTGTAATTTTATTTGAATAAAAAAAAGATAAAAAATCAGTCTCATTACTTAATTTTCACACCTCGTATCTCTTAAAGTCATTTTCCTGAAAGAAAATGTTCATAATAATTTATGATGCAACAACTAACGGACATCCCCCATAGCCTTCCATCAGACGACAATTTTTGCGACAGCTCGATTCGATCGCCCCGTTTCTGATATTTACTTCTGATGAAGGCTCCCCCACTATTTTCAAATTCAAGTAAAAAGCCACACGCACCAGTCGCCATCAGGGGCTAACATACAGGGCTTTCTAAATTTAAGTCTTGTAATAATCAAGAATTCCCAACAACGTTTCTTTCATAGCTTAAAAAAAAAAAAAATTGTTAGACTCTAGGGAGTTCATATAAATCATTAATTGCGCTAAACACTCCTTGGTTTTTAGTAGCGCTGACTTTAAACCAGTAGAGTCACTTGGAAGTGGAGTGACGAGGAGTTTTTCTATGACCTTTATAAAGGAGTATTAACTAACATCTGAGGTCCGTCGCCCTAGAAATCTTTTCGATGCATTGTCAAAACCTTCGGGGGGAAATGTTCCTTCAGTGAGCTGTAGAAAATTCCTAGGGCGAGAAATGTAAGGGCTGTACGTCTGGACTTGAACTTAGTTTAACTTTCGAGTTTCACATATAGTGTGAAAGCAATTAGCTAATTCACCACCATATTCTAATAATGGAAGCTTACAACAGAGCAAATTAAGGCATGATTTTTTTTTTTTTTAAGAAATCAGTGATAATTTTGGAATATTATTATAAAATAAATATTAGATATAAAAAAAATATACTTTTTTCTAATTATCGCTACTATAAGACTGCACCAATGATATCATGCTTCTTATCTCACAAATTTGCTGTCTAAATAAGGTTTGACCATCAGAGCTGAAGTTTTAAAACATCAAAAGTCTTTAACAAGTTTAGAACATTTTATAAACATTACTTTAACTTGACTTGAAACGTCATCTTAGAAGAAATCTTAAAACACCCAGAAATCTTAATACAATATCTTAAGCCATCAGAAACAGTTAGTCTTAAAACACCCAGAAATTAATACAATATCTTAAGCCATCAAAAACAGTTAATCTTAAAACACCAAGAAATCTTAATACAATATCTTAAGCCATCAAAAACAGTTAGTCTTAAAACACCCAGAAATCTTAATACAATATCTTAAGCCATCAAAAACAGTTAATCTTAAAACACCCAGAAATCTTAATACAATATCTTAAACCATCAAAAACAGTTTACAGAGACATAGGTTTTTTCAAAATTCAATCAGTATGTGATATCAAAAGAAATTATCTCCGGCAAACTGTCTCTACTTAGTCCCATCTCTGAATCTTAATAACTCTTCTTATTAAATAAAAACATGTGGAATATACATTGTGAATGGAACAGGTGCAACAAAGTCGTGCAGGTTTCTCTTTCTCTCATCAATCCGAACTATTTAAATCAGCAACCGTCTACTATTAAATTAACAGTATATATAAATCTATTTCCGTTAATTGGGAAAATAGAAAAGAAAGTTCTAATTTGTTTCGATAAAATGACTATCAAACATTATTTATTACATTCAGTTTACGAAAAAAATTACATAAAAATTACGTCGCAATAAAAAATGCAAAAAAATCATTTGATTCTCTAATAAAATATTTTGGATTAAAAATGTAAAATAGAATGATATTTTTCATATAACAATAAAAAAAAGTAAAGTTTAAATGAATTTACATTCAAAATATTTTAATTCGGTGTCGGGCAGAAGGCGCAAATGATAAAAAAAGGCATCTTATCTTGGAAGATCTTTTTTTTGAGGGTTCTGTACTGCGATCATTATTTCGATCTACTGCACCCCCTCTGTTGCCGAGGATTAGCTGGCTCACCTACAACACCCTCTCCAGGTTGAGTCCCTACGGAATACCAAAATCCTGGAAGGTTCTAGGGTGGGTATTTCCTCCTTCCCTATCTCGTAACGGCCCAGACTACTAAATCTTCTTTGAATCACATCAGAGTCTGTGAGGATATGTATCGGAGTGTCCTCCATCTCTCCACAGAATCTGCATGTGCCATCATCTTGTAGGCCAAGCTTCCTCAAGTGTCCCCTGTAAGCAATGCCCCGTAACGAATCCCGTAAGAATACGGATCCTGTTCTTACTCAGACTGATGCTGGCTTTCGGACCTTTCCTGGTTATAACCACGCAGACAGACCTTGTCCTGCCTCAATCCCGGGATGGTGTTCCAGAGACGAGCTCTTTTCGCCACCTCCACCTTCTTGATTTCTTCTAAGAGTATTTGGTCGCTGACTCCACAAAAGGGCTCTGGCCTAATGAGAGAAGATACAGCGCCTTCTTTTGCCAGGGTGTCGGCTACCTCATTGACTTCCACGTCGACATGTCACGCCACCCAATATAGGGTAACTTTATTTCTTCTGCCTAGGTCATTGGACTTACCGATGGATTCCCATACCATTTTAGAACTGATAACATGAGAACTCAGTGCTTTAAGGGCCGCCCGATTATCGGATAGGATAACTATCTCTTGATTCCGATATCCTCTGTCAAGGTTCAACTGAACGCACCTTCCAATAGCGTGAATTTCGCCTGGAAGATGTTAGAAAACCTGCCCATGGGTTCCGAGTGTTTGGTTCTAGGCCCAAACACTCCTGCCCCGGTCCCTTCGAGGATCTTAGACCCATCTGTATACCACTTAGTGGCTTGCTTGCTAATACTAGCCAGGGCGGATCCTTCGCTCCATTCCCTTTTCGTACATAGCTTCGTATAAAAATTCCTAACGAAACTATATTTCTTAGTCATACTATCTCTAGGAAGGTTCCAGGGGAGGGAACCGACAGAAGGAAACGTCCGCTCCCTAGAGCTTAGCCCATATCCCCCACGCCCTCCCTAGAGATTCTGAGGAGGGCTCCCTTCGCCACCCTTTCCACCACTAGGTGGAGCGGTGTATCTTGGAAGTTTACATCAGATTTATTTCTTATCACTTGTTTAATTTGAATGTCCTCGCGCATAGTCTAGTGGCTAGCGCACTCATCCTTCGTGCACAATTCAGGGTTCGATTCCCGTGAGGGCAAAGTCGGTGTTGACCTAGCATTGTGATAATAAGTGGGTAGCTACAGTTAGTAGCGCCCTAGGTAGCGAAGGCCGGAACTAAACGGCGTGGGAACTGCAGCGTGTTACCACACGGCCCCACTATCCAAATCGCCGTCTGGCAAGCCTTGGCGCTTCATGGGCTGTTGCGCCATAGGGTTTTTTTAATTTAGATGACATGATAGTTCTTTATACAAAACTGCACTCATATTAAAACCAATAATTTTTATAAATTTATTTATTTTTAAATTCTCTTTTGTGAACGGAGACGAATAATAAGCATATTATAATATAGAGATTAATTATATTAATTTATCAAAAATCCAAGGCCAAGGAATGGAACCGACAACCACGCAACAGTACGCCCTACCTTGCCGCTCCAGGAATGTTTCAAATAAAGTGATACGGTTGTATAAAATATGTCGTAGTAAATTAAAGTTTAAAGGAAGCAATGGTTACAGCTATTTTCAAAAGAAATCGCCCTTGTGTCCTATCTATTGTGAATTTCCAAGATACTATTTGATTATTGAAAATTGTTTCAATTCAAAGTAATTTTTTTGCTGTTTATTTTGTTTTTTTTTATTGATTTTTCCCAACTAGAAACAATTTTATCTTTTAATATTTTATAAGATATAGATTGTATAGTGTATTTACAGGTAAGTAATTTTTAAAGATGCTGTAGGCGTTAGAAGTAAAAATGGTTTCTCCAAGTGTACGTGGGCCTGTACAACTCTCTCTCTACGCTTATGGAACTACTCTTGTATCTTTATTCTAGTCGAGGTTAACATTCTTTTACGCCAAGGTGTTTCTTTAAATTGATTTTTGTATTTTTAATAGCTTAATAATTTTTTATTTTTTTTTATTCACTGTTACTCATTGACACTATAACCTTTACCACAGTGACCCTTATTCATATAATCATTAATCTATATTTATAGTGGGGAGGCCATAAAACTGCGGTTAACGAATATTACTGTTTTAATATTTAGATATTTTTTCGCCCCTTTTTTTACTTTCTCTTACTCCTAGTAAGAGGAAGTATTGTAATTGTGTCAAATTTTCGATATTTTCACCGGAAATATCCGTTTTGAGGTCCCCTGAATCCAAAAAAAAGTGGTATTTAGAAATGGTGTGTGTGTGTTGTGTGTGTGTGTGTGTGTATACGTAAAAAAATCGTAGAATGTTCAAAACTTGATATTCCGTTTAGATATCCCCATATGATCCATGACAGTACGTTATCTGGTCAAAATTCCTCACCTACTAGTATCACCTTACTAGTTAATTTTTATTTTTTTTTTTTTTTGGGCGATTTTCTAAGAAATGGCTCCAATGATTTTTCTTGAACCTTGTTACCACAACTACACAATACAAAGAACTAGCAACTTTTATTTGGCAACATTTCTCCGAAAAATTCATTTAAGGGCAGTTATGGGTGAGGGATGTGGGGTTACGGTTTCCTCTAAAGTGCTATTTCAATTTATTAGACAATTCTGTCATCTAAATAATGTTAATTAGAATTAGATGTGTTGTAGAAATTCCGAGTTTGAAAAAATCTGATGACCGCAAGTGCGTTTACTTTACCACTTTAATAAATGATTTTTTCACTTTTTCGCGATTTTCTCAAACATGGCTCCGACGATTTTCTTGAAACTACACATACAAAGATATACAACATTTATTTTAAAACATTTCTCTGGAAAAATCATTTAAGGGCACTTTAAGGGGAGGGGTGGAGTTCGTTTTTTCGAAAGTGCTATCATAGTTGATTATACAATTCTATCATCCAAACAAACTTAATTTAGAAATAAATAGATGGTCAGTATTCCGTGTTTCAAGAAAATTTGTAAACCAGAAGTGCGCTTTCATTGAACAGTTTTGACGAATTTCATCAAATATGGTATACAAACTATAAAATTTGTCAATTATAATTTTGAGAATTGGAGTAAAAGAAGTGTGAGTTGTGTGAGTGTTTCACACCAGTTTTTTTTCTTTTTTTAAATGAGCCTCAGCTATTTTTTTTGAACTTTCATTCTTACTGCATATATACAAATCTGTCTTAAGGTATCTTAATATTACTTAGGTATGACGCCCGCCTAAATTTTAGTGGAATGGTACTTTAAAAGGAAGCTTAACGTAACTGGGCCACCGGAAACTCCCAACAAAAATTATATATTCCCCCCCTCCCCCCATGTTGGCACATAAATGTCTTACAATGGAGTTTAAAGAAAATCGTTTGAACCATTTTTGAAAAAAATTGCAAAAAACTGGGGAAAAAAAACTGTTCAGTAATATCGCACTTACGATGTTGATGGTTTTTGACCGAAACCTTAGATGCGGTGGTGGTTGGTACCTAAACAGAATATCAAGAATTTGGACATGCCACGATTTTTCGATTTTAAGAGATTTTGTTCCACATACACACTTATAGTCGAAAAGACAGATTTCGAAACTTTGATACCATCACAATATTTTTACTAGGGTAGAGGAGTAAGAGAAAATAAAAAGAGTTGTTGAATATGTGTGGGTGGGTCCACAATGCTTGAATAACATCTGGTATTTTATCCATCATGGCGTGCATATAGATTTTGTTCCTGACCGGTTTTGGATTGTCATTCATCGTCTAAGAATAAGGCTATCAAATTCATGTTGATTTCATCTTAATGATTCCGACACACACTACACTTGTTGATTGTATGTCAAATAAAATGAATACAATTTTTGGCGTATTGGAGGTATACCAAATAATTTTGGCATATAATCAACAAGTGTAGTGCGTAACAGAAGCTTGAAATTGATGTCAGCTCTCTTCTGTACGAACTTGGTGTTTTACAGATGGATCAGAATCCGAAACCATCAGAAACATCAAAAATATGCACGCTACGATGGAAAAAAATCGCAGATGTTATCCAGCATTGCGGGAACCCATCCAAATCAATGATACTAATTGTTGCCAAAATTCCGAATTTGATGAAGAAGAAGAATGTAAATAGGATCCATAGAGAGGATCCGTATCAGAGATTTTTATCCATCGTCAGAGGCAAATTCACCATGTTCGTGTAGAGAGTTTACTTTCAACGTAATGTTTCTGTTACACTGACACTTGTTGGTTTGTTGGTATTCTTCAGCACATGCTATTATACACTATTTTCTAATGTCTAATCATAATTTATAATAATTCTCCATTTTGTCATTAAAAACAAGACGCACACACATAAGTAACATAACCTTATAACCTCCCCACATATATACAACCAACAAACACGAACTTGGTGAATTTGCTCTGACGATGGATATAAAATCTGAAACCGGTCAGGAACAAAATCAATATGCATGTTACGACGGATAAAATACCAGAAAAAGAGTTATCTTATTAAAAATGCTGTACTAGTTTTTTTTGACATATTTATATAGGACAGTAGTTGCTCTATATTGCAAGGAAAATTTAGACAAAAGGTAAAGGTTTTTTTTTGTATAATAACCAAAATTCACGAAATTCCAGTGTGAAACAGTCTACGGACTTTTTCATACTGCAATAATTATATTAATTGAGAAATTCTTAAATCAAACATTGATTTTTTTTTTACTGAACATTTAGTTGTACTGAGCATTAAAACTTGATGTGATGGAATTTAACTTCAGATATGTGCAAATAAGTACGTTACCTTTTTGGTAAACAAGTAGTACCACCGAAAATTGATTATCTTTGTAATAGTATCCAAAGAGAGTATTCGTAGCAGAGAAAGAGAGACAAAATGACAGGACCACTCTCTCGGACTAGAGTGGGAGAAATCACATAAATACAGCGACGGGGACAGAAGGAAAACAGTTCATACTACTGAATTCACATAGCCAATCACTATGCGTGATTACCCCTTACCACTCTACCATACTCTATCATTTCAAGTGTAAAGTCCAGGCAGTCCGTCACTTATCATATTATACAGTGTTAACCATATTCTGTTAATTCATTTTAACCTCACACCATTTTTCTCCTTCAACAACCCCATTATATTGGCTGTATTTATGTGATTTCTCCCACTCTAATCCGAGAGAGTGGTCCTGTCATTTTGTCTCTTTTTCTCTGCTACGAATACTCTCTTTGGATACTATTACATCTTTATAGCTGGAATACTACTGGAATTGTAGTTTATACTGAAGTAACACTTCAGAATAAAGTTTAACTTTACAGCCACAAAACTTCGCATAAAATGCTTCGTATAAGTAGAATGCGAAGTTTAAAAAAAATCGCGAGATATTCGCCAAAAAAAAACTGAAAATAAAAATTAATTATGCGTTAAAAATATATTTTTATTTTCCATACTCCGATGTCTCTTTTCAAATTTTTTCGTAAACAAAAAAAAAAATCAATTTTTATTTAATTTTAGCACTCTCACAAAGTTTCCTGTTATGCATTTTTCTGAACATATAAAGTCAAGATGACATGATAACATCTCTGACATAAAAAATATAGTAAAATTGTTGAGAAGAATTCAATGAAATTTAGCCAGGATATTCCCCTCCTCCTTCCTGGATTTATTGAGATACAATCTGTAATTTATTTCATTTTGTAATCTGATATAACAGTATACCGATAAGATAGATTTCCCTGGAAACCAATTTCATGAAATAAATCTTAGGAGTGTTTTTTTTATATTTTACAAAAAAAAAAAAAATTAAAAAAAAATATCAAACAGAATGTAAAATCTCTTTAGAGTGTAGTTACTTCGACTTTATTACCCGTTTTTTTATTTATTACAATTTTCATTTTCTTAGCTCACGCTGTATTTATGAAGATTATGCAACTAAAATAAACAGAGTCCTGTTTAGTATATCAACTACAATTTCTTAATCATTATCAATTGATACCGATAAAAAGAGAGTGAATCTTCTGATGGGTCTTTTGCTCATATTCCCCAGTAAGAGAAAGCATTATGATCCTGTCAGATTTTCGGAAATTGAGTTTTCACTAGAAATAAAATCCATTGAGTCAAGAAAAGTGGTTTTTATTAGGTGTTTCTGTGTGTGCGTGTGTGTGTATTTTTTTTTTCCTCAGCCCAGTAATCCTGGACCCAAGGGCATTTATTTCCACATATCTCGTAAATTAATACATTATACCTGTATCTGTATTTGTGTGTGTGTGTGTGTGTGATTTCGACATAATTCAAAAACTGTAAATCGTAAAAAGTTGAAACTTGATATTTTATTTAGTTTTGTTATCGTAATAGGATCCAAAGAGAGGGATCCATAGCGGAGAGAGAGAGAGAGAGACAAAAATGACAGGACCACTCTCTCAGACTAGTCAGTGGGAGAAACTGCTTAAATACAACTACGGGAGAGATACAAGTCATATAGCAGAGTTCACTCGGCAGTAACAACGTGTCATCTACCTTACTCTTTATCTTTCTACTATTCTCTGTTATTTTTGGCTATGTAAATATACCATATGTTGTGACTGCAAAATGTTTGGGTGTTTGATAATTTCTAACACTTTGTCCATGGAACGGCCATGTTAGCGAATATTTGTAAAAGTGTTCATAAATCCTTTGTACCAGTTGAAACTCCATAAAAACATACTATCTATACCTCTCCGTAAACAGCTCATCAGTACATTAATATTTCCGTATTTTGATTATTGTTGCATAGTTTATAATGATCTGAATTTAAAATTACAAAGAACAATTAACTCCTGCATCTGATTTATATTAAATGTTAGAAAAGACGATCACATAACTACACATTTTCACAGCTTAAACTGGCTTAATGTTGTGTACAGGAGAAGGTACTTTATTGGTAATTTTATGTATCTGATGCTCAAATTGCAAATACCAAAATATCTCGCGGAGATGTTTTCGGTAAAAGCTGCACTGGACTTACGAACTACAAGGACTGTTGACTCTAGACTTTACATACAACCTTACAGGTACTGCTACTTATCACAATTCATCAATTCATTTAACGTTATTGTTAGTAAACTATGGAACGACATGACTAGCAAGAAAACATTTTTTAGTTTTTAATTTTATTTTTAGAATTATTTATTTGTCAAGTTCAGGGGAAATTAAGTTTTTGCTAATTGTTATTATTTTTATTATTAGTATTAATTTTGGTTTTAAATCTAGTATATAGTATATAGTGATTGTAAATAGTTTTATTGTAATATTAATGTTAACAACTAGAGGAAATTTATTTTATATTGTAATGGAATCGTTTGATGTGATTCCTGATGTAGTAGATGACTTGAAGAGGGCGGAAGTTAGTTGAGAGATTTTGGAAGTTAGTGCATCGAATTATTAATACGGATTTTATAAAAATAAACTGTATTTTAACAATAATTTTAACGTATAAATGGTAACTAATAACTAGCAAAATACTTAGGAATAAATAGAAGATCAATAAGTAATAAATTAGAATGATAAAATAAACGAACTAAGATGCACTACTAAGTTTAAATGAAACTGTGTATAGTCGCGTAAACTGCTGCTCGTGTATATGGACGTGCTCGTATCGTCGTATAAGATATAATGCCCCTCTCGTTGTATATGATAGCGTTTATATATTGGTGTTGGCCACACTCACACCAAGACATCTGTCCCAGTGTGCGACCTGGTGCGACCCTCGTAGTTTGCTGACCTTATTTAGGGCAGTGGCCAACCTTATCGATGCTTGCTTTTGATGTAAAGTATTGAAAAGGGCTTTGTTGTTTGTTTGGCCGGCATTGTCTTGAAGACGGCGGCCTGCTAGGTCGCTGGTTATAAATTGCTCTTTTATTACTGCCATCCTTTGTTAAGATAGCAGCTGGCTGGAACCACTTTGACATTGGTATGACTTTCCATGTCATTACAATATTTATTTATTTTAATTAAGTCAGAGAGTGATTATTATATTTTACGAGATGTAAATTACTTTTTTGCTCTTAAGGGACATAGGTCCCAGGGCATAATAAACTTTTCTTTCTTTCTTTATTTTAGTGTCACAGTCCAGGCAGTCAGTGTCACTTTTTCATTATACAGTGTTCAGCCATATCTAGTTTATTAATCTGAACTAAACGATTTTCTCTCCATCATCACACAAACCCATTATATTATCAAGGTGACGCGACAATAAGATTTCGTCTAAATCGCTTGTCGCTAGAAGTAGTCTGTTGTAGGGGATTATTGCACTATGACCTGAAATATATATTGCGCTCCCTGGGGTCTTCTCAGTGCATTGCCTGTCTCCAAACAGTGTTCTCTAGCTACAGAGAACACTGCTCATCACCGGACACTGAGTTGTAGAGGCTCTCCTAGGAAGGAAAATCTAAGGGCAGCATGTTGGATTCGAACCCGGGACCACCGCGTTGCTAGTCCAGCGCACTACCACTGAGCTAATACCTTTCTCCTATCTTTACTTACGCCAATTAATTAGGGACGGAGCCCAAGTTTGTGTACTGTGTTTTTTCTTGTCTG
The DNA here is from genome assembly GCA_011037195.1 of Triatoma infestans. NCBI lineage: Eukaryota > Metazoa > Arthropoda > Insecta > Hemiptera > Reduviidae > Triatoma > Triatoma infestans. The sequence continues at coordinate 114,004 of JAAEAF010002471.1, read as the reverse complement.
TAAACAGTAGAGTGTATGTAGTGTAAGTACTCCATGCACTTCATCAGAACAGTACACAATACACTTAAACTACCTACCTACACGCTACACTTAATAGACAAGGATAAACACAGTACACAAACTAGGATCTCCGTCCCTAGTTATTTGGCATAAGCCAAGGGAGAAGGAAGGGATTAGCTCAGTGGTAGTGCGCTGGACCTACCAACGCGGAGGTCGCGGGTTCGAATCCAGTACGCTGCTCTTAGATTTTTTTCTTCCTAGGAGCCCCTACACCTCACTGTCCGGTGATGAGCAGTATTGTCTGCAGCTAGAGAACACTGCATTAGAGGCCGACTGTACATTGGAGAAGGCTCCGGGGAGCACAATAGATCTTTGAGGTCATAGTGCAATAATCCTCTACAACAGCCTAATCTAATCTAAGTGTATTGTGTACTGTTCTGACGAAGTGCATGGAGAACTGGAGCTGTGGTAATCCGTGGGGTCGCTGTTCCCCAAGTTACCGCAAGAAACAGATACCCCTTGCGGACTTGACTAGAAGTTACCACTTTACAGAATTAGATTCTTCTTAGTTTTCTTTTGCGATTTTCTCAAAAACAGCTCTAACGATTTTGATTAAACTTGACATATCGTGTCTAATCTCAGAAAAAGCTGCAACTTTTGTTTGAAACATTTTTCGAGCAAAATTCATTTAAATGGCGTTCGGGGGGGGGGGAGGTGTGACGTTAGACGTTCCTTTAAAGTATCATTCCAATATATTACACGATTCTATCTGACCGGTTTTGTTTTGTCATTCATCGTCCAAGAAGTAAGGCTATCAAATTCATGTTGATTTCATCTTAATGTTTTCGTCACGCACTACACTTGTTGATAGTATAACAAACAAAATTAATACAATTATTGACGTATTGGAGGGATACCAGATAATTTTGGAATATAATCAACAAGTGTAGTGCGTGAGAGAAACATTAAATTGAAGTCAACTCTCTTCTATACGAACTTGGTGCTATGCTGATGGATGAGAATCCGAAACCTTTCAGGAACATCAAAAATATGCCTGCTACGATGGATAAAATACTGATGATACTAATTGTTGCCAAAATTCCGAATTTGAAGACAATCAGTTCGAACTTTTAAATTATCTTTCGGTTGGATGCACATACATACATTTCGGGTAACTAGATAAATATGTGTATAAACAAATTAGCAATCAATTATGTAAATTGAAGTAGGAGAAAGAGCCTTGTGTTTCATATCAGATATATTTTTTTTTTCAAATATAGTAAGGAAGTTTGCTTAATTTATCGTAATTTTTTTCGTAATTAAATTTGGCTCTTATCAAAAAAAGATCACTTTAAATCTAGTCTCAGTTTTATGTAAATAAGTCATGCAGAAAGGAAGGGCGCTTCTATTCTTTGCGGCTGGCTCCATCAGCCTTTTCCTGTTTTACTTCTGACAGGCAGCAATAGTGATAGTGATGGCAGTGATGGACAAGAAGGGGGTAGTGGTATGATAATGTAGACAAAAGAGCACTTTCACCTTTCAAAAAGAATTATGCAATATTTAGATTTAACCGTCAAGGACGAGTATATACAGCTAGTACTAATCTAATAAATCTAATATTGAATTATAATTAAGATTCTATCACATTTCTTTAATATAACTCCTAATACATTATTCAACATTATTCGAACCAATTATTATCTATTTATCTCAATGCTAATTATCGATTTGTGCAAGCTATAAAATAACACTTATTGCACTAACAGAATTATCTGAAGTTTTATCTTTAATCTACTTTATATCTATATATTTGGGCGTAATCAAGGGGGCTGCTGCATCTTAATGATAAAAATAAATATATTTAACGAAAAATCATAAATACCAATTTTGTCGAAAATCCCAGAACCGATATTTGAAATAGAAATTTTTATTGAAGTTACTTAAGTTCAGCCAAGTTGGATTATTAGAAAAATAATCAAGTGATATTTATATCTCTAACCATCTCTATTAATAATTAGTAATGGATATGTAGAATTAACAGAGAAATATATATGAGATAACATTTCTCTCTAATACTTACGTTTTTGATGATTTTTGAAAACATTATTTTTTAAAATTATATGATTTTAATAGATTTTTCTTGGGTAATTGAGTCAAAAAAAAAAAAAAACTATGGCGCAACAACCCATGAAGGGCCAAGGCTTGCTTGCCAGCGATTTGAATAGGGGGGGTGGTAAGCACGCCGCAATTCCCACGCAGTTTAGTTCCGGCCTTCACTACCTAGGGCGCTACTAACTGCAGCTTCCTACTTTTCATCACGATGCTAGGTCAACACCGACTTTGCCCTCACGGGAATGGAACCCTTAATTCTCGCAAGAAAGGCGAGTGCGCTAGCCACTAGACCAACGCGTGAGGACAATTGAGTCCAAAGGAAATAAAATAAATTTGTTAAGACATTTTATTATGAAACAACTAGACATCATCCTCAACAATATGTTTATAACGTTAATGTGTATCAATGTTTGTGGCAGAACTAGGTATCAAGTGATTTGTCAATTTCTAATTATTATTATTATTAATAATATAATGGGTGGCCGAAGGAGCGGGACCGAAGCCAATCCCCCCCCCATAAAAAAAAATAACCTTCCCTAAGAAGTCACCCCCAGCAATCTACCAATCTGACTACAATATGTTAAGGTATCTTTAATCTCCAACTTCCCCAAGCATTCCCTTGAGAATGGTGCCTTCTCAAATATGCGTTCCTCGTATTAGTGACGTAGTTAGTGGTACCCCATTTCCCAGACTCCCAGACATTTCTGACTCAAATGGCTAGACACTCTGCCAATTTGGTGTAAATGATTGGCTACCCAAAAAGTGTTCCGTCATTACACGTACTTACCATAACTCTCAATTCGTATCGTACTCACGGACGAAGGTACTTCAAGTCCCCCTATATTTTATACCTTCTATAAATCTTTTATTCTGGAGACACCCTGCAGTGCTTCCTCCAGCTCCCTATTCCTCCAATGTTTGACTTCCTCAGTGACTGCTACTGCAGATTCGGGACCACAAAACGGTAATGAGGATCCCACTGTAACCAACTCATCACCCCGCATATCGGGTACACAGGAGAGCTCCAGGCTGCTTCTCTGAACCTTTTCTGATTTTCTTTTAAAGTGAAATTTAATAATCATAAACATAATATAAATTTTTATAATCCATTTCTAGTTTTATCCACTCTATTACTTGCCATTTCTTTTTAAAAATATTTATTAACTTTACATTTTTCTTTTTTTTTTTTTAGGTTTTGTGTTATCAGAATTCATCAAACATTATGAACCAGTTATCTTCGAAGAAGATGAAACATTGGCCGCACATAGAAGACTGCGAAGATCTAATAGTAATTTACACCATCCATTGCGTATACACTTCTCAACACATCACAGGTAATTTACTTTAGTTATTTATGTTTAATTATTGTTGCAATTAATTTGCCTAAAGCCTAACAATTAATTAATAACAATTAAGATTTTATTTCTATAAAAGATTTGTAGACCAGTATGGTCGTAAAATTAATTTGAATTAACAGTTGAAACCTTCCATTATATTCTTTTTAAATGTCCCATAGAAGAGTTGTGACGATTTAGTAAAATGGTCCGGATTTAATTGCAACCTTTTTTTCAATTCAATAAATGTAAATTAACGAAGTTATATAAATTTATAAGTCTAACCATAAAAGTAAGATCTTTTACTATTATTAAAGATTAATTTTATTTATTTTACTTTTTTATATTTTACTTTTATTTTTTTTCTGATTTGCTTTGAAATAAGATTTATAATACGGATATATTTCTGTTTTATATGTATTTGTATTTTATGTTTGTATGTATTGTTGACTTGTATTTAATACTCGTTTTTTATTGGGACTGCGTGTTAAGCAAAAAAATGGAGATTTAATTAATTATTGTTAGTTAATATTATTAGATTTTTAACATTAACCTTTTTTGTTCAATTTCACGAGAAAATTATGTGTTTTATGTTTGAATGAATGTCAAATGAAAAATCGCTAGTTGCTGAAAATTCCGTGAGAACTTACTCCAAGGTATTTTTTCAGTAACAATTCGTCTAGAGGGAGGAATGATTACTTGACTTTACCAAATAGTTCTTATGTTTTATCTCAACTCGTAGTAAACTATCATTATAAGTTTCTCTGGAGGGGAATAAAAGCGACACTATCTGGTGTTCTGAAATATAATCACATTAGGTCGGTAGTTTTTTTATACCATAAAAACCAACAAATGTAACCCCGTACCACCTCTTAAGGTTTAATTACAATTATTAGTTTAAAGAAAATTTATAAATTCGAATTATAATAATTGCTGTAAGAAGTAGTTTGAGGGTTTCACACCAGATTGTTTAGTTTACTCTTATTACTGCTAGTTAGAGCAATTTATTATTGTGACCGCGATAAATTTTCTAAATTCCGTTTTTACCTTATGACATTGTTTAATTGCAAAAAACTAACAGAGATATAAGAGAAAATAAGAGAAAGATTATATATATGGAGGTTATTACACACCTCATTACTTAATATACGAGGTGTGTAAATTAAGTAATGAAACTGATTTTCTAGTGTTCGATCTGGCAACACTAAAGACGCGGCGCATGCGTGGTAGGGCAAGTAAACATCTGATACACGTCCAGTCCAAATTTGAAAATGCTAGAGTTGTTGCACTGTCCGTAGTGACTTTTTTTTGTGAGCAAGGTTTTTTTCAGTGCGTTTTAAAAATGAGTGACATCAATTACGAGCAACGTTGTGCTATCAGGTTTTGCTTCAGACTTGGGCACAGTGCAACGGGAAACGTTTAAAAAACTGTGCCAGGCCTATGGAGACAATGTTTTGTCGACAGCACAGGTTTTTAGGTGGTTTAAGTCGTTTGCAGAAGGAAGGGAATTAATTGAAGACGAGCCTCGCAGCGGAAGCCTTCATCTTCAAGGACCGACGAAAATGTTGGCAAAATCCGCGATCTCGTGCGTTCAGATCGTCGTTTGACAGTCCGAATGATCGGCGAAGAGTTGAATTTGACTCACACAACCGTTCATCAAATTTTGACTAATGAATTGGGAATGAGAAAAATTTGTGCGAAAATGGTTCCGAAAAATCATTCACAAGAGCAAAAAGACATCAGAAAGGAAAGGAGCCTTGACTTTTTGGGAGCAATTGAAAACGATCCCAATTTTTTGGAACGTGTTATTACAGGAGACGAGTCTTGGGTGTTTGAGTATGACCCAGAAACTAAGCGTCAGAGCATGCAGTGGCACACTTCAACCTCTCCAAGGCCAAAAAAAGCAAGAATGAGCAAGTCAAAAATCAAATGCATGCTGATTTGCTTTTTTGATAGCCAAGGAATCGTTCACAAAGAATTTGTGCCTCAATGCCAAATGGTAAACCAACATTTTTACCGAGAAGTTCTTGAGAGACTTCGAAAAAGAGTCATGCGTGTGAGACCAAACATCAAAAACAAGTGGGTGTTGCATCACGACAATGCTCCGTGTCACACCGCGATTTCTATTAATGAGTATTTGGCCAGTAATAACATTCCTGTGGCTCCTCAGCCTCCTTATTCACCCGACTTGAGTCCATGTGACTTTTTTTTGTTCCCCAAATTGAAAAATCACCTCAAGGGACGTCATTTTGGAACATTGGAGAATATTCAAACAGCCGTAACCGACCAACTGAAGTCTATTCCAGTATCCGAGTTCCAGCACTGCTATGACGAATGGAAGAATCGTCTTCAGCGTTGTGTGGCTTCCCAAGGTAGTTACTTTGAAGGGGACAATGTTGAATTGTAATTTTATTTGAATAAAAAAATAGATAAAAAATCAGTCTCATTACTTAATTTACACACCTCGTATATTTAGATGATAGATTTTCACAATAAACTAAAATAATATTTTAGTGGAAAATCTCACCCCCCCCCGGCGGTTTTCCATCAAAAGCTCCCTTATAATTAATTTTTCCAGTAAAATGTTACAAATAAAAGTTATAGTTCTTTGTATCTGTAGTCTATATATACTAAGTTTAAAGAAAATTGTTGAAGATAATTTTGAAAAATCTCAGAAAACTGAAAAAACTGTACTGTAAGTACTCACTTCCGGTTAACTGATTTTCATTAAATTCGGATTACCGGAAGAATATTTAATTCCAAATTAATATTATTTAGATGATACAATTATATAATAAATTGAAATAGCACTTTAGACGCATCTCTCTCTCTCTCCCAAAAGCTTCTTTAAATGAATTTTCCCAGAGGAATGTTTCAAATAAACGATGTAGCTATTGTATGTTTAGTTAATATAATACTTTAAGAAAATCGTCGGACATGTGTTCGAGAAAATCACGAAAAATCATGCAAAGTGGTGTTTCAGTAAAATGGTTTTCAGTAAAGTGGTACTTTCTGAGGTTGAGATATTTTGATATATAAGTTCCTGTCGGATCCCATTGTGATAACCAACTGGAATGCCCAGTATGGATTTTGTGCCATAGTATGTTTTTGAGCTATGCTTTCACATGCATACAAGACATACATACAAAGGCCATGGTAGAACTAGACATTACAACTTACATAGATTTCATATAATTAACGGATGGTAGCTGCACCTGTGACAGGTAAACAGTACGGATCAAACATGGGAACACTTAATCTACAACTGTCCACTATTATGCAAACACAGAAGACATTTAATTTATCACATTATTGTGACAGGAAACAGCTGGCCGATTGCAAGATTATTCCTTCTAACTAATGAAATTTAAATACATTTATAAATTCTAATGGGATGGACATATTTTAATTTAAATTATATTCAATATATTGTACAAATATGTCCAGTATATTGTATATAATATGTTGTACAAATTCTGGTACTTATTATGTGATTTCATACGAATAAATTGTTGGTAGAGAAAAGAACACACAACGCAAAGGACCATTTTCTAAATGGACCACTTTTACTTTCTCTTACTCCTAGTAAGTAGAGGAAGTATTGTAATAGTGTCAAATTTTCGATCTCGAGTTTTCATCGGAAATATCCGTTTTGAAGTCACCTGAGTCCAAAAAAGTGGTTTTTAGCAAATGGTCTGTGTGTGTGTGTGTATGTATGTATGTGAACAACATAGCTCAAAAACGAAAAAACCGTAGAAAGTTGAAACTTGATATCCCGTTTAGGTATCACCGTGGGATCTGACACTACGTTATCTGTAAAAATTCCTCAACCGGAAGTAGCATTTTACTAGTTGGTTTTTTACTTTTTGTGATTTTCTCAAAAATGGCTCCGATGATTTTCCTGAACTTGATTGATCAACCACACAGACAAAGAGCTACAACTTTTATTTAAAACATGTCTCCGGAAAAATGCACTTAAAGGCACTTTTGGGGGAGGGTGGGGTTAGGTTTCCATCTAAAGTGCTATTTTAGTTTATTAGACAATTCTGTCATCTAAATAATGTTAATTAGAATTAAATATACTGCTGAAATTCCGAGATTGAAAAAATCCGACAACCGGAAGTGCGCTAATTTTAACACTTTACTAATGATTTTTTCACTTTTTCGCGAATTTCTCAATAATGCCTCCGACGATTTTCTTGAAACTTCGCATATAAACTAAATATGCAAAGATCTACAACTTTTATTCAAAACATTTCTCTGGGAAAATTCATTTAAAGGCACTTTTATGGGAGGGGTGGGGTTATGCTTTTCTCTAAAGTGCTATCACAGTTGATTATACAATTCTATCATCCAAACAAAATTAATTAGAAATAAATAGATGGGCAAAATTCCGGGTTTTAAGAAAGTTAGTAAACCGGAAGTGTGCTTTTACTAAGCATTTTTTTCAGTATTCAACGAATTTCGTTAAATTTGGTACACAAACTATAAAATTTGTCAATTATAATTTTGAGAACAGGAGTAAGAGAAAGTTGTGTGAGTGTTGCACACCAGATTTTTTTTGAGGGCCTCAAAACCTATATTTCCGGTGAAAACTCGAATATTGAAAATTTGTCACGATCGCATTACCACCTCTAATAGCAGTTAGAGAAAGTAAAAAGGAATACTGAACTAAAATTTTGAAATGTAAAATTTGCATAGATCAATTAAATTTTACTAGTACCTATATGAATATTACAATATAATTGTTCGACAGCCTCTGGCTAAAGTGTCATTTCAATTTATTGTCCAATTCCTTCAACCATACAAATATTTATTTATTAATTTGTAGCTTTACAAGTTCCCTCCCCCAATCATAATAAATCAGAATGTAAAAATACGCCCATGAATGTGTTGCAAAAATTTATTCTAGATTTATAGATATTTTGTTAATTAGGTGTTGTTAAGAATGCAGTACCGCTAAGCTGCGGAGTATTGCGTGATAGTAGGATTGATTCCCGTTCTTGGCCTTGTATTTTGTTTTCTGAGTAATTAACAAATCTGGTGTAAAGAATGCTTTCTTTGCCTTCATTCACGACAACCTGTTCGTAATTTAATGAAAGGCCGGTCTGAGAAAATAGGCATAATTAACAAACATCAGAGACATTTTCCGTGGAAGCCTGCTTCATTTTGTGGTCATCGACCGGTTTCGGGCGTTCGCCCATCTTCAGGATGCGCTTTCAGACAGTGTGCCACAACACAGACTCGTACAGAGACTTAGTTTCAGTGGAGTGTGAAACTAAGTTTCTGTACGAGTCTGTGTTGGCACACTGTCTGAAAAGCGCATCCTGAAGATGGGCGAACGCCCGAAACTGTCGATGACCACAAAATGAAGCAGGCTTCCACGGAAAATGTCTCTGATGCTTTCCAGCTCTGCGGAACCAACCACCACAACAAATAATTAACAAATATCAAGATTGGTGAAAATGGATGTTAGTTTTGAAGATTTGTCGAAAGTGTTTTATTTATTTATTTATTTTTTAATTAAATGAAATTTACTAATGATATTCAAACTCATTTTTAATAGGAATATATATTAAATATACAATTTGATGAATTTCATAATAATATTGAACTACAAAAGTGGTAGGTCATAAATTCATATCTTTATTGCCAAATATTTAGATTGTGGTGAAAATGTCAGAACGTTTTCAGTCACTATGAAGATGGTAAACTGTGAATGAAATGTGTTATTGCACCTTATGATTGATAGCAATGTCATTTCACAGCTCCCGTGATTCCAATAATATCTTCATTTTTTCCCCATATTTTCTGTTGTCAACTTTCCAATTTCTATTTTTAACCACCATTTCTACCATTTTATAGTAATTTATTACTTTCTGTTACTCCTAGTAAGAGGAAGTATTGTAATCGTGTCAAATTTTCGATATCGAGTTTTCACCGGAAATATCGGTTTTGAGGTACCCTGAGTCCAAAAAAGTGGTTTTTTAGCAAAGGGTCTGTGTGTGTGTGTGTGTGTGTGTATGCATGTGAACAGCATAGCACAAAAATGAAAAACCGTAGAAAGTTGAAACTTGCTATTCCGTTTAGGTATCACCATGGGATCTCCCCAGTACGTTATCTGTCAAAATTCCTCAACCAGAAGTACCACTTTAATAGTTGTTTTTTTTTTTTTACGTTTTTGCAATTTTCTCAAAAATGGCTCCGACGATTTCCTTTAAACTTGTTGTATCAACTACACATAGAAAGGGCTACAACTTTTATTTGAAACATTTCTCCGGGAAAATTCTCTTAAGGGCACTTTTGGGAGGGGTGGGTTAGGTTTTCATCTAAACTGCTATTTCAGTTTATTAGGCAATTCTGCCTTCTTAATAATGTTAATTAGAATTAAGTATATTGTTGAAATTCCGAGTTTGAAAAAAATTGGATAACCGGAAGTGCGTTTATTTTAACACTTTACTAAATTATTTCTTCACTCTTTCGTGATTTTCTCAAAAATGGCTCTGACGATTTTCTTGAAAATTCGTATATAAACTAGACACGCAAAGATCTACATCTTTTATTTAAAACATTTCTCTGGGAAAATTCATTTAAGGGCACTTTTAGGGGTGGTGTGGGGTGACAGCTTCCTCTAAATTGCTGTCATAGTTGATTATACAATTCTATCATCCAAACAAAATTAATTAGAAATAAATAGATGGCCAAAATTCCGTGTTTTAAGAAAATTAGTAAACCGGAAGTGTGCTTTTACTGAACAGTTTTTTTTCAATTTTCGTCGTATTTGAATTAATTTGGTACACAAACTATAAAATTTGTCAATTATAATTTTGAGAACAGGAGTAAGAGAAAGTTGTGTGAGTGTTTCACACCAGATTTTTTTTGTATAGATAATCAAAAGTTTAAATAGTGTAATTCTAGCCTTAAGTAGCCATAAATGAACAATTTGTTAAGTTGAATTTTTTTTTTCATCTTGTATTCGGTTAATCATTACCATGGGATCCGATAGGAAGTTATCTGTCACAATTCTTAATGATTTATGAGAAAATCGCAAAAAAAACAACAAAAAAACAAAAAAAAACTGTAATATTCATTCAGTAAAGTGATATTTCCGGTTAAGGATTATCATTACGAATAAAACATTTTTGATTCAAGGCTCCCTAAAAGCTATACAATGAATACTGTTTGTAATTTTTTTTTATTAAAAACCTTCTCCGAGAAGACCTTCTGTAAACTATGAATTGCTTACTGTTATTATAAATTATAATTACCATTTAATGTTAATTAGTTAATTAATGCGTGTGTAATTAATTAATTCATAAAAAAAAAAAAAAAAATAGAAAGAATATAGAACAATAAAATTTGAATACAATTTATAATAGCAATGTATTTTACCATTATTACTGATATCAGAATTAAATGATTGTAATAATAAAACAGTATTTTTCTTGGAATAGAAAATTTCATAATGAAATTGATATTTTCCTGATTGTTTCATTAACTTGTTCAAAAAAATTATTGGTTTGAAAGGAAACAGAAGCGAAAGTTATAAAAAGTAATAATTTATTATTACTTCACTGATGATAAGAAAGATGTAATTTTAAAAATAAAGTATCTCTTAATACTTAATAGGTCTGTATATTTTGTTTTTTGTATAAACATTTAATTATTTATTGGAATAGATTTTTTTTTTGACATCTCGTTTGTTCGCAACTGTAATGTTTTGGTGTGATGTGCATTTGTAGTAGCTGGTTGTGTGTAGCACGAGCGTTTTAGTGAAAAGGGCTTGTATGTTTGAGATAGAAGTATTAAGAATAATTAAGAAATCACCACTGTTAACAATAAATATATTCTGTTAAAATAATAACAACAAGTTATTTGATATTATAAACTTATTTAATATATTGTGAAACTGGCACTGATACTAATAGAGCGATTCCTGAAGTGTTCTGGCTTTCTGGCTTTGGAAGCAGAATACGACTGACTTGTTTGAAGGCAGAAGTCTGACTTTGAAGGAATGCTCTCTAAGAAAGCAGTTGGCCAATTCGCATTGTATTAATTTTGTGCCTTTGTTTCCCTACTAGCAATGACCCCAATTTACAGTACCTGACTCTAAAATACACTCTTTTTGAAGGTAAATTCACAGCACTAAGATAATTATAAAATATTAAGAAAATACAATTCTGGATACTATAAAATATTCTAAACTCTAAACTATTATTTTTCTATTTCGTTCTTCCACTACACAACTGATTCCTTACCCCCCCCCCCAAGAGGCTGAGACTTTGAGAAACACTGATCTAAAGCCTCAGTCAATCATAAATATCTGATATTGTATTTTCTTCTCGATTAATGTTCGTTTTCTAGGTGGACGTCTCTTTGTAAAGTTATAGTTCACCGCCTTTAATTTTGTAGATCAATAAATACGTAACTATGAACTAACGTTCTGTCTTTTCTCTCTCTCACTGTCTCTCTCTCTTTCCCTTTGTGCACATCTCTCATTTGACCACCACATCAACCCATTCTAAATAGACTACCCTGTTTAAAACTATCTCTCAGAAGACAATATCTCTTACTTATATTCACTTTCAAAGTCCTTTCCATCAAATAACCTTCTCTAATTAATTTTAAATATCACACCATTACACGTAAAGTACCAAATTATTTCAATATGATATATGACATATCCCGGACACATCGAACCCTCTATCTTCCAAAAAATCCTACTTTGTCCAAGCAGCTTCCTTTTGGAATTTGTTACTACCAACAGGTATTAAAAATATAAAATTCGTTAAAGAACTCCAAATCTTCCAGTTTTTTCCTTCTTCCTCCACAATCAACAGCCATCTACTTCGCAATAAAGTATATATATTTATTTATTATTTTATTGTAAATACAATTTTTATTTAAAATTTATTTATTTTTCATTTTCTTTCCTTTTCCTTTTTTGTCGTCCATTATACTTTGTAAATTGTTGCGGTGGTTGGTTCCGCAGAGCTGGAAAGTATCAGAGATATTTTCCGTGGTAGCCTGCTTCATTTTGTGATGATCGACCGGTTTCGGGCGTGCGCCCAACTTCAGGATGCGTTTTTCAGACAGTGTGACTTGCACAGAGCACATTTAGTTTACACACTTAAACTAAACGCATTCTTGTCTGAAAAACGCATCCTGAAGTTGGGCGAACGCCCGAAACCGGTCGATCACCACAAAATAAAGCAGGCTACCACGGAAAATGTCTCTGATACTTTGTAAATTTTCTTTTCCATTTTTATTTATATATTATTAATTTTTTAGCCCGCATGGAGTATCTGTTGCATGCAGTTACTTAGGTGCCCCACAGGTTACTACAGCTCAGTACTCCATGCACTTCATCAGAACAGTACACAATACACTTACTCTACTCTTTACTACATACATTCTACTACTCTTTACAGACAAGGAAAAATACAGTACACAAACTAGGGTCTCCGTCCCTAGTTAATTGGCCTAAGCCAAGAAGAAGGAAGGGATTAGCACAGTGGTAGCGCGGTGGACTAGCAACGCGGAGGTCCCAGGATCGAATTCAGCATGCTGCCCTTAGATTTTCTTTTCCTGGAAGCCTCTACAACTCACTGTCCGGTGATGGGCAGTGTTGTCTGTAGCTAGAGAACGCTGCTTGGAGGCCGGCAGTGCACTGAGAAAGCCCCGGGGGGGGGGCACAATAGATCTTTCAGGTCACAGCGCAATAATCCCTACAAAAATCTACAATTTAATACTGGTTTTAGTTTCTAACATTATAATAAAAATCAACATATATAAATGGAAATAATAGTGTTTACTCTGAACCGCAAAACTCTTCCTCTAATTTGCCTCAATGGAAACACTCGTGGGTCCGCCACAGTGACCATGTGTCTCTTGGACAAGAGACTGATCTGGAACCCTCACACACGCATAAACGCTCCAACGTCAAAATACGTTTAGACTGCTCTCCAAACTGCCTGGAAAATGATCGCTCTCCAACAAAAGACTCCTTTACATCTCCTTATTGAGATCACTATCGACTTACGCACTGGAACTGTAACGCATCCAAACCATCCAATCCAAAATCTTCCACCACATTACTAACAGTCCTTTCTGTGTCTCCATCCTTTCTATGGTATCCAACATTACCCTCCACATAGGTCTCAATATTCTTTCGTCAGCATGCCACAATAAGCTCCAACACACTGTAATCCTTTAGCCCAAGCTCTACCTTACATCCCCCCCCTGAAAAACCCTCAACGACTCTTAAAGCGCGTTGGCCTCGCGACTTCTTAAATAGCTAACTGGACGACTACCAATCAAGTCAATCAGGTCATTGCAATTATCATATGAACTTATTTATTACTGATTGTGAAATTGATTAAATTTTTAAATTTCAAATAAGCAATGAAAAATAAAAAGCATTATTAATGTTTATTTATTTACCTATTTTTATTATTATGAAGCAAATTACTACTTTATTTAATATATTTCATTTTTCTTTTTTATAGAATTATTTTAATTTTTTTACTTTATTATATTATATAATTTTTATTCTCTCTTCCCTCTCCCAACCTAATTATGTATTATCGATTGAGTGTGCTCTTGAACCGTTAGAGATCTTCACCCTTGCTCTACCCTTCAAATACTGCCTCAGAACTCTAGCTCTTGACAATCATCGTCTGCAGAAAATTGTTGCAATAGGAATTTTCAGAAGAAACTGTTTTGGTTTAAACACTGGCTTTCGATGGCACGTGATTTTTCCAATGACCTTTCTTATACTCTTAATAATCGAGATAAATGGAGCGAACAACTTTCGATCTTAGTTAATAAAATTACGTCCGTTCGCCTAGAAGAGTCATTTTGTCGTGCAAGGAATTCTGATCGCTTTTTTTTTTTGTATAAAACTTTAATCACTGACCATAAGTGTATTTGTAATATCGTCCCTATTTAATGACCTCAAACTCTTAGAAATATGTTGGTTGTTAAAACTATGAGCAGAACTGTTATCCTCAATTATACCCCTTGGATGGAGAAAGATTCCGAACGAGAAATGTGCCCTCTTTGTTATTGCCAAGTACGAGAGGATTTGTTTCATTTCTTGGCAGAATGTCCTGCATTACTTAAAGTGCGGCTCCCCCCCCATCTCGGCAAATGTTCTCTTTCCGGTGGAGAAATTATTGTTTAGCTAACCGGACGACGTCCTCGTCATCCTTTAAATGCTTATGCTCGCCACGTTGGAGAATTAGGCACGATAGGATCTCAGATTCTTTAGGGTTAGTTTTTCAGCTTTTCTATTTTAATTTATAAAACTAAGTTTGATTTATGTAGCCAATAGATGTGTTAATACTTTTATTTACTTTCCAATCTTATTCAGTTCAGTTTTAGTTTTAGTTTTATTATAATTTTTGCTTTGTTTTTCTTTTTTTTCATTTTTAGTTTTTCTTTTTATGGCTGTAAACTCTGGCAGACGGCTCTTTGCCATGCTTTTGTACTCAAGCATTTTATCATTTATTTGTATTATTTTTAAAATAAAGTACTTATAATAATAGTAAATATTATATAATTTTGTATATATCATGTATTTATTCTCAAGAGAAAATGATTTTTTTTCTTCTTCTGCTCTCTCTCGATTCCTGACCCACATAATAAATGCAGATGTTTACCTATTAATAATAAAATCTCTGCTGGGTAAATACCGTAAGAGAGCCTTACAGTATTGAAACATTTTTTTTTATTCACTTAAAATGAAACGAAATCAATAATAATAATAATTAGAAAAGTGATTTATAATCATTAATTATGTGAAATATAAAGGATGATGGCCATTTTTCACAATTTTTGTTTACAGTGAACTTATATTAATAAATATATATTTTTTTTGTATAAACTATCATCAATTTTATGGTCTTCCGCTGTTTGATGAAAATAAATAAATAATAAATAAACAAAAAATTCTGATTCAATTTCATTACCTTTTTAATTTACAAATTATATTTACTTTTTTTTGGGGTGGTTTCTCTTATTACCATAAAAGAAATATTGTGACCGATTCAAGATTTATTTAGTAGAAGTTTCTTAGGAAATGGAAGTTTTCAGGCAATCGGACAGGAAAAAAAAAGTTTATAATTTGGTCATGTGTGTGTGTGTGTGTGTCTGTGTGTGAGTGTGTGTGCACCGCGCTATAATATAATTTGAACTTGATATTCCACTTAGCACAAGTGAATTCAATTCTCTCCCCGCTCCAAAAAAAAAATCAGAATACCAAAGAGGTCAAAATCAATATAACCAGAAATGCCACTTTACTTAATAGATTTTTATTTTCTCCAACAATTTTCGCCAAATGTGCCTCCTCCCCCGCCAATCATCAATGTTTGCATTAAACCTGATATTCATTTAATTAAATTAGTTTTATTTTATTATTATCATTATCCTCATTATTTAATCTTTTTTTTTTTTTTTTTTTTTTTGAGGGTTCGTGCATATCTAGTGATCTACTGTACGGAATAATCAATCCTCAAGGAATCCCAGATTCTTGGAGAGTTCTAGGGTGAGTATTTCCTCCTCCTCCTCCTCCACCTGGAAAAACCCAGGTTATTAAATCTTCTTTGGATGATAGCATCGCAGTCAGTGACGAGATGTATTGGAGTTTCCTCCATCTCCCCACAGAATCTGCAAGTGCCATCATCTTCTGCAGTGCCCCGTGAGGAAGCCCATAAGAATATGGGATCTTATTCTTACATCAGACTGATGCATGCTTTCGACCTTTCCTGGTTATAACCTCTTCCTGACAGACCTTCGCCTACCTCAATCCCGGGGAGTTTCTTTCTTGATTTCTTCCAAGAATAACTGGTCGCTGACTCTGCAAAAGGGCTTAGCCTTCCCCCGCCCCCCAAGAGAGGAGATGTAGCGCCTTCCTTTGCCAGAGTGTCGGCCACTTCATTGTTTTCCACGCCGACATGTCCCGCCACCCAGAATAGGATAACATTATTTTTTTTTCTGCCTAGGTCGATAAGCTCACCTAGGCATACCCAAACCATTTTAGAACTGATAATACAAGAGCTCAGTGCTTTAATGGATAGGATAACTATTCCTGATTCAGAGATCCTCTATCGAGGTTAAACTGAACGCACCTTCCAAAAGCGAGAATTTCCACCCGGAAGATGCTGGGAAACATACCCATGGGTTCCGAGTGTTTAGTTCTAGGCCCAAACACCCAGGGCCCCCAGTTCCCTTTCGGTCTCGTCATTTAACATAGACATGTGTATTTTGATTTATGAGGATACTTATTATTTAAATTATTAATGTCTTCTATTCTGCTCATATTCATTTTAAAGTTGATACAAATCTGCTAATCGCAAGCAAGTAATGTTTTCTGCCAATTTTGGAATACTTTTAATCTTTGAATATATAAACATAATTTTCTTAAATAATTGTAAACGATTAATTCTGTTTTAATATAAAATATGTTAATTTTTGGCTTGTAGAACACTTATTGTTCAATGTTTCATTCGATATTCAAATAATTTTATTTTTAAAGGAATTGAGTAGATATTTTTTTTAAATAGATGTCTGAAGCTTTACTAGTATAATGGACGCTTTTGAATAGTTGCTTAACTGAATAAAACATTTTTATTTATTCAATACTGTAAATATATACAAACTCACAAGTTATGTAACATGTTTCCTAAGTTTTATCATCCATTTATAAGTTAAAAAAGACATTATTTTATTAAAATAGATTTACAAATAGAATAGTTACTGTTGATACATTTATTTATTTTTTTTAAATAAATTCCAAATAAAGTTAAAATAAAGAGAGACCAGTTGCTTTATTTTGAATAACCAAGTATGTGACCAGCAGTCTTCTATTGTATATTTTACATTTATACTCTGTTCTATGTATCAGTCAATTTTGAACAAGAATTTATTGGTTGTATCGTTTATTTCAACCACTTGTTAAAACTATTACTATTATTCATGAATGTTCAAAATGTGCATATGTATTTATTAAAAGGGAAAATGCTATTGTTTTCTGAAGCATAATTAAATTTCTCTAGGATAGTTTATAAAATATGAAACAATGAAATATTCAGTTAATAATAATGTAAATTTTGTGTTTTCATAAAAAGCACGCCGCAGTTCTCACGCTGAATAGTTCCGGCCTTCGCTACCCAGGGCACTACTAACTGTAGCTTCCCACTTTTCTTCACGATGCTGGGTCAACACCGACTTTGTCCACACGGGAATCGAACCTTGAATTCTCGTACGAAAGGCGTGTGCGCTAGCCACTAGACCAACGCGTGAGGGCTATGCTATAAAAATGCCAAGTTTAAAGAAAAAAAATCGATCATCCAAAAGTATAAATTAAGATAGTTAATTTTGTTTTTTTTACTTTTTCGCACTTTTTTTATTTTTAATGTTTTTCCTTGGCTCATAGATTTTCCAAAAAATCCTAGAAGTATAAATCCATTACTTTTTAATTGAAATATGTTTCTTATACAATTTGTAAAAATAAGGTACTCCAGTCTAAATAGAAAATTAATTTCCACGAGTTAGCGGAAGAAGGAGGTGAAGAAGATTCTATTAAACTTGAAATAAAGGATGATAGTTCACAAAAAAAAAAAAAAAACTACTAGATTGCCCGCGCAAATCTTTCCTTTAATCAGGAAACTTATTAAAGCTGTTTATGATAATAGTTCAACTTGTTCCCTTATAAATGCAAGAATTGTTGATTTATTGAGAACTAAATTAAATAGTAATAAAAACAGCTTTAAAAACAATTAATCAGGTTAAATTTAAATTCAAATATCAGGTTAGATTTAAATTCAAAGAAATTTAAAGAAATTAAAAGATTCAGCTTGCCACCTGCAAAGCTATCTACATGAAATCAAGATTAAAGATTCATTAATTTGATCCCTCTGCAAAAGAGGCAAGAAAATGGATGCGGAACATTTATTTGCCTGCAGGGCCTTATTATTGATTATGATTCACACTCCCAATTATTTTGGCTAAGAGGTGTGATGTAGGAAAAATCCCGCAAGGATAAGTGTAAGATAAACAAAAAAATCTATTGTGAAACAATCACACACTTGCTTTTCCCGCAATTATTGCAATTCTAATTTAAAAATTTAATGCCTATATCATAGTCTAGCATTCTGCAATTGCAATGAAGTGGCACTTTAAAGGAAAACTTAAGGTTCTAGGTCCTCCACAACACACTAAACCTCAATTTTCCTGGATTTCTATGTGCTGGTGGTACATGAAGTTCAAACGACACAAACGGCGAAAAATCTGGAAAAAAGCATTGAATAAATATATAGGTTTTTAACGAAATCTTCCTGTCGTCAATTGCAGTCGTATCTGATCGGAATGTCAAGTTTAGGCTTCTGCGAATTGGTTTTTGAGATATTTTATGCACACATACGTACACACGGCATTCGCTAAGAACTTTTTTTTTGTACTTAGGTTTAACAGGATCCAAAGAGATGATCCAAAGCAGAAAAAAGAGACAAAAATGACTGGACCACTCTCTCGGACTAGAGTGGGAGAAAGTGCATAAATACAGCGACGGGAGATAGATATAGAAGATTGTTCACTCGCCAGTCACAACGTGTCATTTACCACTCTACCATTTTAGTGTAAAGTCCAGGCAGTCAGTGTCATGTACTGGAAGAACGAAATAGAAAAATATTAGTTTAGAGTTTCGAATATTTTATAGTATCAAAAATCTAATTTTATTATTTTAAATGTATCATAGTGCTGTGGCTTTACCTTCCAAAAGAGTGTATTTTAGAGTCAGGTACTGTAAATTGGGGTCATTGCTAGTAGGGAAACAAAGGCACAAAATTAATACAATGCGACTTGGCCAACTGCTTTGTTAGAGAGCATTCCTTCGAACAGTCTCACTTCTGCTTTCAAACAAGACAGTCGTATTCTGCTTCCAAAGCCAGAACAGAACACTTCAGGAATCGCTCTCTTAGTATCAGTGCCAGTTTCACAATAAATTAAATAAGTTTATAATATCAAATAAGTTGTAGTTATTATTTTAACAGAATATATTTATTGTTAACAGTGGTGATTTCTTGATTATTACTAATACTTCATTCTCTTTTAAACTTACATACTTACAAGCCTTTATACAAGACCGCTCGTGCTACACATCCAGCTACTACAAATACACATCATCACACCATTACACTACAGTCACTTTTAACATTATACAGTGTTCAGCCATATCTAGTTTGTTCATTCAAACCAAACCATTTCTCTCCTTCATACCCAATATATAGGGAACCTCAGAACATGCATTTCTGATGAAAAATCAGTTTCGATTACTATAGGAGAGAGAGAGAGAGTGAGAGAGAAAACCCCACCAGTAAGAGTGAGAGAGAATAAATCTAATATGGACAATTTTTTGTATTCCTAATAAAAATTCTTATAATAATGGTATATTTTTATTTTCAAGTTCATCCATCTGAACACATCTGTGATCAGTGAAGCCTGTAGTTTTCTTCATTCTCCTGCCGTCTCTCGGCATTTTTCTTTCTTTACAAACAACAGTGCAATTCTTTAAGCAGTGAGCTGTAGAGCCTACCACAGCCAGCAAATTTAAGCGCAGTACTTGCCGCACTCTTACCCAACCTCCGCGAGCTAATCCCACCTCTATTATTATTATTATTTTTAATTTAAGGCGCGTCAACATCTATGGTCATGGCGCCAGGAGCCGCTCTCAGGGCACTGCCGGCCTCCGGACAGTGTTCTCTCGTTACAGACAACACTGTCCATCACCGGAGAGTGAACTGTAGAGGCTTCTATAGGAAGACAAAATCTAAGGGCAGCACAGCTGGACTCGAACCCGGGTCCTCCGCATCGGAGTCCAGTACGCTAACCACTCAGCTAATCCCTTCCCCTTCTATATTATTATTATTATTTTAAGAAAGCAATTAAATCAATAGGAAACAACAGTTGCAGACTTTTCATAGAGGAAAGCTGAAATCTTACGTTTTTTTTCTTGAAGGTGTGAGCAATTTTTCTCATGACAACAATTTTAATTTAAAAACTGGGGCAAATTTTCTTGGATATTGGTTTGTAAAAAAATTACAAAATTTTTGTGCACTCTCATTTGATTGTAATGAAATACTGACACCATATCTCTCTACGGATCTTACAAATCTTAAGAATTGTATTATCTTCAAGGAAATGAAAAGACAGAAACTAATTATATTAGAAATATGGGAATTGTTATAGAATTGTGAAATTTATCATAATTTAGTCTACCAGATTTTCCATTGTGCCTGCATTTGATAGAAACATTTCCACTATAAAATTTATCGACGTGTTCCTTTTGTATATTGGTTTGCAGAAGTGTGTATATACAATAGCAGCGATAAAATAGTTGTATATATTCTCTTATTTTTCCATTAAATTCCTTATCTGAAGAAAAGAAGTCTTAATCTAATATATTGGAAAATTTAATCGAAAATTTAATATATATATATATAAACAGTACAAGTTTATGCTAAAATTTACTACCAAAAAAAGGGGCACTCATTCAAAAACAGAAATTACTAACCCAATTGATGTTATCAAAGAAACCTGGTGATGAATATTTCTCTAGTGATTAAAGAAATAAATTAAAAAAAAAAAAACAGTTCACAAACTTGAGTATGCCTATTAAAAAAAAAAAAAAAAAAATCTGGTATGAAACACTCACACAATTTTCTCATATTCTAATTAATATAATTTAACCATTAATTTTCTTTCAAATTGCAAAGTTGTACAATATTTAGTTGATTTTGGACACAAATAAGATTATACTTGTGGATTATTCCTGAGTGGACATTGTGGGCGTCCTCAGCTCAAAACACCACGTAGCGTCACTTGAAATTTAAACAAACTGACAGACTCCAATATCAATCAATTTTTTTTTTGAAAAAAATGTTTAAAATAAAACTGATACATTTCAATCTACATTCCAAGTTTAAAGAAAAGTCGATATAATAGTTTTCGTAAAAAACTTCCAAAAAGCTTAGAAAACCTATTTTGTAAAATTCCACTTCCGGTTAACCGATTTTTTTTCAAATTTGGAATTCTATCATATGTGTATTATACTGAAGTGGTAATTTTCTTTTTTTAAAAGGAAAGCATAAAGTTAATGTTCCCTCCACAACCCCTAAAAAATAAATTATCACGGGACATTGTTTGAAATATAGGTGATAACGTGTTTATGTATGTAGATAATATGCGATGTTTCTATCTATTAGAAAATAGTTGGTGCCAGTTGATGGTTTTTATCCGAAATCTTCATGTCTGAAGGGGTGGTAGTAACTAGATGGACTACCAAGTTTAAGCTTCCGGCGACTTTTCCATTTTGAGATATTTTGTTCACTGACACCCGCATAGAGATAGATAGACACACAGGACATTCACTAAAAATATTTATTTTCGTACTCGGGGGAACTCAAAATGTGTATATCCTATGATAATTAAATTTCAGAAATTTGGCACGATCGCAATACTATGAGAAAAAAAAGAAAGAAAAAAATCTGGTGTGAAACACTCACACAACTTTCTCTTACTCCTGTTCTCAAAATTATAATTGACAAATGATACAATTTGTGTACCAAATATAACGAAATTCATCGAAAACTGACAATACTTTTCAGTAAATGCGCACTTCCGGCTTACTAATTTTCCTAAAACTTGAAAATTTTGGTCATCTATTTATTTCTAATTAATTTTGTTTGGATAATAGAATTATATAATCAACTATGATACCACTTTAGAGGAAGCTGCAAACCCACCACATCCCCTAAAAGTACCCTTAAATGAATTTTCCCAGAGAAATGTATTTTTTTTTAAATAAAAGATGTAGATCTTTGCATGCTTAGTTTATATACGAAGTTTCAAGAAAATCGTCGGAGCCATTTTTGAGAAAATCGTGAAAAAGTGAAAAAATCATTTAGTAGTGTTAAAACAAACCCACTTCCGGTAATCCGATTTTTTCAAACTCGGAATTTCAACAACATATTTAATTCGAATTAATACTATCTAGATGAAAGAATTGTCTAATAAACTGAAATAGCAGTTAAGATGAAAACCTAATCCCACCCCTCCCCTAAAAGTGCCCTTAAATGAATTTTCCCGGAGAAATGTTCCAGTTAAAAGTTGTAGCTCTTTGTATGTGTCGTTGATATATAAAGTTTAAAGAAAATCGTCGGAGCCATTTTTGAGAAAATCGCAAAAACGTAAATAAAAAACAACTTGTAAAGCGGTACTTCCGGTTGAGGAATTTTGACAGATAACGCACCGTCAGATCCCATGGTGATACCTAAACGTAATATCAGGTTTCAACTTTCTACGGTTTTTCGTTTTTGTGTTTCATGTTTGTGAGGAATTTTGACAGATAACGCACCGTCAGATCCCATGGTGATACCTAAACGTAATATCAGGTTTCACTTTCTACGGTTTTTCGTTTTTGAGCTATGCTGTTCACATACACACCACACACACACACACACACACACACACAGACCACTTGATAAAAACCAGATTTTTGGATTCAGGGGACCTCAAAAGGCTATTTCCGGTGAAAACTCGATATCGAAAATTTGACATGATTATAATACTTCCTCTTACTAGGAGTAAGAGAAAGTAAAATGGAAAATCACGTGGTTATAGTTGTCACTTTTATAACTAAATAGCTGGGTAGAGGCACTCAAAAATATGCTTAGAGAGCCTTTCAAATACTCGCACTACCTCCTTGGCAAAACAAAAGCAGATCTAAGAAGAATCACTGCCCTAGTCACAGGGTATTGCCTTTTAAGGAAACATGTATATATGGGTCTTTCTGCTGATCCACTTTGTAGGGAAATATGGCCAGAAGGATTAGACCCTTTTTCGTCTTCTTGGAGAGTATCGCAGACGATTCCAGGAATTCGTCGGCCTGTAACTGGGTGCCGAATTCGGGTTTGGAAATCTCTCTCGCTTCAGGTCTGGTTTTTTTTTTATGAGACAGAGCTGATGTGAGTTGTCTTAGGGAGGGAGCACAATTGTACCATTGGTGGTTTAATTGCTGAACTTCCATAGGGAGACCCCGAATTCCAGATTAGATTAGATTTATAATTAATTAACAACTATAACTGCTTAGTACAAGTTGGTAATTACTTTTTCTCAACTACTAGTTTTAGTTACGAAATTCAACTACAACCAACTTTAGTTGAAAAAAAAAATAATCAAACCGCAAAAGCAACTACAATTACATTTTGTAAATTGTTAATTGTATCACACTTCAACTAATGAAACTGTAGTTACAAAAAATCAATTTTGCTCAACAGTGTTCGCAGCTTGTCAGACTGATGCGTTAGGATTTTCAGACAAAATGGAGTAAAATATTTTATTCCATATTACACATATATGTGTCTCACCCTTCTTGTACTATGAACAAGATTTTGAAGACATACAATAGCATGAAATTTATGTTTTAAACGTTTAAACCTAGTGAAATGTTGATTTACTAGATTCAGGTATATCTCACTGTACGAACGCGCAGCCCTGATATATTATTCTACCGCAATCAACAAAGATATTATAAATGTCGACTATATCTTGTTCGCTAAATCTAGACATATTTATTTCTCTTCAAGAAATATTTAAAAAACTATTTAAAAAAAAAAACATATAAAAAGAAAATCAAAAGTAGAAACATTCAAAAATCAAATGAATATTAAATAAGAATAAGGAACAATGTAAATAGACAATTAACGATCATTATAAATAGCGATAAAATATGTATAAGCTTAAGTACAAAAAGTGAAGAATTTTTTTTTTTTTTTTTTTTTGGCATTAGCTGCGAGGCCATAGCCATAATATCTTATATTTGATGTTGCATTTTGTCTTAATTAACCTACATACATCATTCATGCAAATAAATACTTCCATTCAAATAAATACTAGCATTCATAATAAGTTAGCTATTTACAAAATATTTACATCTAGCTAAATGTATACACAAAACACACACACACACGCACGCACTACTCACACTCACCATACTAATCCTTCAAACGAAATTGGGGTGGAGTACTCAATATTCCTCGCACCCCTTTAAACTTAAACCTATAACAAAACTACAACCAGATGTCCAAACCCATTATGCTGGATATTTTCCATATAAAATACTAACCATTATCGTATTTATAAATCGATAGGAAATATATTAATTCCTGGAGTACATACACATTTTCAGAGAATATAATATTTTCATAGTTGAAGGGACACATTAAATATGTATATATATTATTAAAGAAAGTATTTCTTTCTGGAGAATATTTACTGCAGATCATCACAATGTGTCTGAAGTCTTCAATTTCCTGACACAGTTCACAAAGAGGTGAGGAACCGTATTCTATGCATATAAGACCTACAGACTGCATGATTGGCTCTAAGCCTGCTTACAATAGTCACTACTTTTTTACTTATATTTAAACCCCTAAACCAGGTTTTCTTTTTCAAAGTAGGATAATATTTCTTATTCATCTTATACAGAAATTTGAGGACTTTCATCAGCAATTCGAACATGTATTGTTTATAATTTTGGAAAATCATGTATTTAATTTATTATACTTTCTTAGTGTTACACTTTTAATAATAAGTTTTTTACAGAATACAAACTAAACACGTGTGTAGTTTAGAGAGAGAACTTCCATAAATAACAAGGATTTTGCTTGCTTAATTTCCAAATTTGCAAAAAAAATACTATGTTCCATTTGAACAAGAAAGTTAGATCCGAAAATTTTCGTGGGCATTCAAAAAAATTGTTGATATTTATCAATATTTCAGACAAAATTAAGGGAATAAAAAAAAAAAAAATTAAACAATTACATTTTTGTCTTCAAGTTAAAGGGTTGTCGAATTTTGCTTCTGGCTAGGACAATTGTATGTTGAAGTAAATTTCCAGAAACTATTTTACTTATTATTTTTTTTACTATTACAAATATACAATATACGCACAGCTGTTTGCTAAAAATATTTTTTCATAATCAGAAGGCCTCAGAAGAGAGGGATCTAAAGCAGAGAGAGAGACATACAAAATTGAGAGTCTCACTCGCTAATTAGGCCAGACTAGTGAAATGTTATTGTTGTGATGTTGCTGTAGTGTTCGTAGTAGCTTGTGTAGCACGAACGGTATTTAAAGGGCTTGAGTGTATGTTCAAAGAAAAGAGAAGTAATAAGAAATATTAAGAAAACACTGGTAGATTAAATTAAATATATTCTTTAAAGATATTTAAATGCTATTCAATAACACAGCAATATGCTTATTAATTTACTGAAATTATTGGAATAAACTCTTATGTTTTAACTTATATCTGGCACTGATTCCTGAAGTTCTGCTGCGGTGTCTACCACACTGTCTTGAAGGAATGCCTCGTTCGTTCAGAACTTCCCCAGTGAGAAGAAGGGGTAGACAATGCTAACAAGGGTCATGAACTCTAAAAGACAGTGCTGGTCTCCTACCTGAATAGTTCTTTTGCAAGGGAATGTTACATTTTTCTTGATATTTTTGATTATTTCAAATTAAATATATTTTTATATTTCTGGCATTCATCACACTAGAGTGGGAGACTCTGCATATATACAATCTTACAACAGTCTTCAGAACAGTTTCTGCAATAGTTACAACACGTCAGCAACCAACTACAATACTTCTCTTTACTCAGTCTAAATCTCTCGCTACTAAATTTCTATTTACGTGTAAGTCCTGGCAGTTTTGTGTCTGTAGTTAATTATACAGTGTTCAGTATTCATTCTAGTTTATTTCTCAAAAACTTTCTCACTAATTTCTCGTCTTCTGAAACCTATTATAGAATATATGTTGTTGGCTTATAAAATCTGACACATACTTATCGCAATAATTCCTAGTCATTAGTATAAGAGATAGTTGTACATTAATTGGTAAGTTGACTGGAAGGGGGCAGTATATCATTAATAAATAACTTAGTTTCGCAAGTCCTTATTTGTCAAATAAAACCAACAAAGATAAAGGGAACAATTTATTTTTAATATTCACTTTACGAGACACAGTTAATCGTGCAGTTTTTTTAAATGGTCTTATCTACATTATTTTTCCATACTTCTCTTTGCTAGAAAAAAAAAAGAAAAAAAAGAACTTAATTAATCAAACATTCAGAACAAAATGAACGTTACAAATATAAACTTAATGAGATAATGGATAGTTATAAATTATTGTAAGTTTTTCACTTTTCCAAATGAAGAACTTTTTATTAAAGTCACTAGAGCAGAAGAAGTACAAGTTCACTTGGAATGTAAATTATTCTCAATAGTAATAGTGTTCTAATTGAATTAAACTACCGTCCTAGATGGAGAACTGTTATGAGTTTTCCTTCAACTTCATTTCTCATCACAAAAAACTCGTAACGACATGAACTTTCAAATGCTGTTTTTGACAGTGAGTATTCCTTTGAATATTTCGCATTTACTTTATGAATTCACCCATATTACTTAATCTTTTTACCCTAGAAAGAACTAATACAATAGATTTTCGTAATTAAATTAAATATCCCAAGTTTGAATAAGTGGTGTACCAGATTAATTTTATGAATGCAGAAGATTTAAACACAATTATTTCTGATGAAAACTACATATTGAATTGATGACACCTACAACTGATATCTTAGAGTAAATACGCTTCTACCTTATGTTGCATCATATTTGTCCAACATATCACTCCGCTAGCGAGAAATCGGATGAGATTCCAGCGGTTCCTTTTTTATAACCCCCAGGAATGAAGAATAAGAGACTCTTATAGAGTCAGGGTCAGGTATGAGAAATTTTCAAGATCACTGAGGAATTATCGGGAATTTTATGAAGATTCTTGTCTTCAAATTTCATTCTCTTTCAGAAATACTTTGTCTCTGTTCGTATAGCATGAATTTATGGTACATTTCTTTTGTTTTATATGATACCATGAATTATGTTTTATGATATAGCTACTGAATTATAAAAATAGTAGAGACATTTTCCGTGGTAGCCTGCTTCATTTTGTGGTCGTCGACCGGTTTGGGGCGTTCGCCCATCTTCAGGATGCGTTTGTCAGACAGTGTGATTAACACAGACTTGCACAGAGCAAATTCAGTTTATACGCTCAGATTCAGTTTATACACAGGCAGTGTGAAAACTGAATTTGCTCTGTGCAAGTCTGTGTTATCACACTGTCTGACAAACCACCCTGAAGATGGGCGAACGCCCGAAACCGGTCGACGACCACAAAATGAAGCAGGCTACCACGGAAAATGTCTCTGATGTTTTCCAGCTCTGCGGAACCAACCACCACAATAATAATTATTGTTATTATAAAATAAATAAATAATTGAAAACATTCGACGATATTAGTAAAAGTTACGATAACATTATGATTATTATTGAGCATAAATCCTTACGCCCTCACGCGTTGGTCTAGTAGCTAGCGTACTCGCCTTTCGTGCGACAATTCAGGGTTCGATTCCCGTGAGGGCAAAGTCGATGTTGACCCAGCATCGTGATGAAAAGTGGGAAGCTACAGTTAGTAGCGCCCTAGTAGCGAAGGCCGGAACTAAACGGCGTGGGAACTGCGGCATGTTTACCACACGCCCCCCTATTCAAATCACTGTCAGGCAAGCCTTGGCCCTTCATGGGCTGTTGCGCCCCGTAGGGTTAATAAATCCTTATAATTCCAAATCCTATATTTTTGATCTTATTACCCTAGACATTATCTCAGATAATTCTCCGATATTTCCAAAAGCAATGGGATTTTCTATCAAATATTCTAGCTAGGAGAGCAAGACAGAATCAGTGTGTATCATTGCCTTAATACTTAATTACTCTTAAGAGCTGCTAGAGCATATGACATGACTTTCTTGGGTTTTATTCACTGTATTAGTCTATATTTTTATGTATAAGGGACTAAAATGTATGTTAAAAAGCTATAATATATTAAATTTAATTATTTTACTTTCTGTAACTCCTGTAATAAGAAGTTCTGTCTTCATGTGACCTTTTTCCAAATTGAGTTATCCCTGGAAATACCCACATTTCCCCCGAAATGTTAAGGCAATATAATGGGGCCAAGGGAGGGAGAACGACCTTCTGGAAGATTAAGTAAATCTTGAGATCACTCACATTGCCACAGGCCCAAAGAAAGGTCAAATTCCCAACTTTATGAGATAGTGCTGAAATCTTGTTCTAACTATGAATACTATCTTTTCAGTATTCCTTCCAAAATTCTGGTATTCAATTAGAATTTAAATTAAGGCGGAAAACTGTGATTTGAATACATAATCATGCTAATATGTAGCTAAGAAAATACAGAAATTTCATGGACAGATAACAAAACAGCCTCGTGGCTGGTGGCTATTTTAGCGATCTAAATAACCAGTGATAGTAATTTTATTTCATAAGGATGCAAGTTAAGGACCTCAGTAAATTTTAAGAAATGTTCGCTAAAAGAGATTATGCTGAAAGAAATAATGTTTGTATTTTATTAGTAGTGAAAAAATTGCATTTTTACATATTCTAGTTCAGCTTGCAGAAGTGACTACTTGACGAGATCTTTAAGAACTCTTTATTCCAGTGATAGATATTAGATTTTTTTCTAGTATAGTAATAAATATATGGATGACGTTAGAGGTGAATTTAAGTAAGATTGTTTTCTATCCAATGAAAATAGAAAGGTTTTAGCATGCTACGTAAATTTTTTAACAATATTACATTAAGTACTAAGTTAATTATTTTACCAATATAAAAATGTTAAATATTTAATTAAACAAAAATTGCATTTTAATAATTTTTATTAATTTTATTTAAAACAGAATTATTTATTAACTATTATGAGCAGCGCTTAAAAGAGCCATTTTCTTCACTAATTGTAATGAAACAATTAGGACAATCGCTGTTTTAGAAAAAAGTACTTTGTTGAAATTGAAATTCTAGGGGGGGGGGGAAGTACTTTTTATTCCTCTTTTAACTATTACAATATGTAATTATTCACAGTTTTCACTCAACCAGAAATTTCTTTTATCGTTTTGATTAGTCTTAAAATCACATTGATTAATTAATAATGAATCATATTTTTCTTTGTAATTTTTGACCTAAAAGTTTTATTGTATTGAAAATTAAAATAAACATTAGTTGCTATTATTATTGTACAATAAGAGTGTATAAAGGTATGCTGCGAGCGCTGGAGGAAACTTTTCGGGTCCCGAAATATCTGCTACGGGTGATAAGTGATTACCAGACTTCAAGAGGGCCAAGAGCATCCGAAGTTACGGTGGGTGCAGCGCAGGGATCCATCCTGGATCCGGACCTCTGGAATGTGGCGTATGGCAGCCTGCTTAGACAGAAAATGCCAGAAGAGACAGTTTTGGTTGGATACGCAGACGACGTGGCAGCACTTGTTGCCGCCCACAATGTCGAGAAAGCCCAACTAAAGATGAATTGGGTGATGCGTATCGTCAATACTTGGATGACGGAACACGGACTTCCATTAGCACTGTCCAAAACAGAGATCGTGGTCCTGAGAAAAAAGAGGATCCCAACGGACATATCATGGCGTGTCGGAGAGAGGTTGTTACCTCCAACAGCACTGCCGAGTATCTGGGGTTGACGATTGATGGTAAGCTGAGCTTCAGGAAGCAAATTCAGCGGATAAGGCCGCAAAGAGTGTTGCGTCCCTCAGTAAGCTGATGGCAAACGCTGGCGGCCCCCGGGGCAGTACACGCCGATTGTTGATGAGTGTGTCACACTCGATACTCCTTTACGGAGCTGAGGTCTGGGCAGACGCTCTTAACAAGGAGGTTTGTAGGAAAAGAATGGCTTGAGTGCAACGACTGGGTGAGCGGAGGATTGCCTCTGCATACAGCACGTGTCTGAGCCAGCGGTTCTTGTAATTGCCGGAGAGATCCCGATTGCCCTCCTTGCAAGGGAACGCAAGATGCTCCACGAAAGAAAGGCAGAGAGGAGTAAGCAGGCTCTCTCCAGGAAGGAGGGGATTCGGACATTCCGGGCAGATGATCTGCGAGTCCGATGGACTGCTAGGTTGATTGGGGAGGTAAAGGCAAGAGACAAAGAGGCCACATGGAGAAGTAGACTTTTACGTCACACAACTCCTGAACGGGTATGGTTATTTCAGGGCGTACCTGCAAAAGATAGGAAAAGCAGAGAATGAAGAATGCCTTTACTGCCCCTTCCGTAAAGACGATGCTTCCCACAGGTTTTTTTCCTGCGGTCGGTGGGAATGGCTGAGGAGTGACCTCGAGGCGGTGATTGGACGACAGCCCTCAGATACTCTGGTTGAGGCGATGCTGGCCAGTGAGACCAACTGGAGATTTAGTAAGGTACGCCAGAGACATTCTTCAGCGGAAGAAGCAGGGCCTGGATGAATGCCAAGTGGGGTAATACTGTGGGAAAACCCAATGGGTAAGGACAGAGGCATAGTTCTGAAATAATGCTGGTTACTGGTGAATCCAGGCTAGGCCTAGCAGCAGGGGAGTGTTTTAGCCGGTAGTCCAATTTGGGAGTCCGGCACAGCAGCGACTCTGTGTGCGTAAATCGCATTTCACTCCTCAAGAAAAAAATAAAGGTATGGCGTGGAATGTTACACTTCTTAACTAGTGTCAAAAAGTTCCTTTGTATTTGATAAATCGCTCTATATTAGAAAATTTCAAATATGTTACAAAAAATGTCCAAAATCCAAGGGTACCCACAGTATTTTCTTATTTCAGATAGGGATCAAGGTTCCCCCTTTTCTTTTTTTACAAATTTGCAAAACTATAGTTGTTTTTTTTTCTTGAAAAATGATATAAATTTAATATTAATAGCTACACTATAACTTTGTGTATTATTATTGGACTTGAAAACTAAAATATGATGGTTGAAATGAAATGTCAAAAAGTTCTTCTTAACTTGTATAAAACACTGTTTGCATACAATATCGAGCTTTCAACTTGGAAGCCAGGTCATTTTCAAGATAATATAACTGGATCTGAACAAATATAATCTATCAGTAAAAAGGTAACCTGCCATGTTGTCCTGATCCAGTTGTGTAATCTTGAAAATGACCTGGCTCCCAGATCGAAAGCTCGATATTGAATGAAAAAAGTGTTTTGATACAAATTAAACAGAACTTTTTGTCATTTAATTTTAACCATCAAATTATTATTAGCTACATCATTTTCATTTATTCAAGTTTGCTTTCTCTCTTTTCCCTTTCTTTATCAATTTGTTTATTTACTCTATATTTTGTAAACAAACTTATTGTTAGAAGCAAAATAATAAGAAAATTTAATAAAAGACGACTATATTAAAGTAAAATTGTAAGAAATTATAAACAATATATTTTTCAATAAAAATAGATAAAGGTCGGTCTCCATTTACTTGTTAACTGGAGTTTATTGTTAACCCTGTAACATGTTTTATTTACTACTTATTGTTGAATTCTTTTACTTTTTTCTTATTCTTATTTATTAGTTATTTGTCTTTTGAATATTCAGATATTTGTGATTTTGTATGTTTTAAATATATTATTTCTTAAAGTAAAATTAGATTATGCGAACCCTGATTTTGCGTAATTAAATTAATATTTAAATCGCAAATTTACGGAAAGGTCGCTTATAATTATCCTTTTAAAATCTCAGCTTTTGTTGTGGTTAATAAATTGAAGTAGGGATTAAGATGTTGTTTTTTTTTTAGCTTGTAACGGCAAGAGAGAGAGTAAGCCCGACCGAGAGAAAACGGACTCTCTCTGGTTCTCTCTGACTTAAGCAAGCTATAGTGGAGAGAACCTATATATAAGCCAGTAAGAGATCTAGATATCAATCTATCAGATTCAACCATATACATCGCATCGTGTCACGTCACATCGGTCATAACTCTACTCTAACCCTTTATTCTATAAAATCATTACAAGTCCAGTGCAGTTTGTGTAGACTTATAGCCATATTATAACAGTGTCTTTATATCTCGTCTAATTAATTAATCCCAATATCTCTCCTCATCAACTCCATTATAAGCTATACCTTTCATACGAGTCCACCTATCCAAATGTTTTAGGTACCCAAATATAGGTTTTATCCCTTACCTATACCTATACCTTTTTCTCATGAGTTCACCTATCCTAATGTATTAGGTACCCAAATATGGGAAATTAAATTCTCTACAATTTGGTATACTAATTTTTAACGTAGAATTGATATTAAGCAAGATATGAGCAAAATAATGCATGCAGAAGCCTCTTGCTTCCAACTTCCAGCCAAACCAAACCAAACACTTTCAACTTCCAGAATTACTGGTCCAAAAAATTACGAACAATTTAAATAGCCTTAGATATAGATATTTTTGGACAGAGCTTTGAGATTCCGAACTTTGGGAACAATGACAGTCGATGACATGTGGTAACATGTCAATGTAAAAAAGGTACATTTTGCATTTTCCAAATAACTATGATTTCTTCTTCAGATTTTCTCCTCTCTCGTGCTCATGAGTCCATGTATGTTTGAAATAGCAATATCAATTTAAGTAGGCGGGCTGGTCACTCTTTTTATTGAGCACGATGTCCAGTCTACAGAAATGAAATGTTTTGTTGACAAAATTCTTTGAATTTTGTTACTTGGTGTGCAAACTTATCTATTCTGCATTGCATTACCATAGTGCAACAATAAAATATAATGATATGCAATGATTATTCAGTTCTTTATTTTGTAATTTATTTTTATACCATGTAGAGCGGGATTACCCAATGATAGTATGCTAGATTTGGATCGTGAAGGACTAAAGTTGAAGGGCAGCAATGCTGCTCTTAGATTTTATTGGCCTAGAAGGCTCTACACCTCTCTCTCCGGTTTTTAGCAATGTTGTCTGAACGAGAAAAACACTGTCTGGAGGCCGGCACTATTCCAAATAGCTAGGGACCAAGAGAGATAGCGTAAGACTTGGTTCTTTCCCCACAGACTATAAAAATAGATGTATACTCATGTATTCATTACAATCTGTGTCTATTCTAATATGATTGTCTATATTAGGCTAAATGGCCATCCCTTTGCTATAGCTGTATTACTCTAAACCAATAAAATTAGTATTATTTCTTAGGTTCTATTTTTATAGCGATCTACGTTCAATAACTTTACTTTTACAACTACAGGATAGAATTTCGAAATCTGTAGAACCATCAAACTAGTATTCATCGCTGCAGTTAGTAAAATAAAGAGTGTTTAAGAGCGAGATCTTATAATAGGCACCGTGGACGTTATGTTGAAATAATTTGAGAAGATAATTTTTTTTTAATATCTATTAATTTTTCCCATTTTCTTCGTTAAATCAAAATGAATATAATATGTATTCTATGTATCTAATGATATTAGTGTGACTTCATTATTATTTTGCCGGCGCATCGGCTGTCATGGTCATTAGCGCCTTTAGTCATTTAAGCTTTCTCTTTCTGGCACTTGAACTGGGATGGCACATGTTGACTTCTGTGGCTCAGCAAGGCAGGATGGAGCCACAGGTATACGAGGATCTATCTCTTATATTATCGATCTAGTCACGATTAACAACTGGGGTAGACGTCTAGATGCACCAAAACTTACTATTTATACATAAAGCTCAATGTTAATATATATATATGTGTGTGTGTGTGTGTGTGTAAAAAAGGTATTCATTAAGAATATTATTTACAAAAAAAATTAAATTGATATCTTTAATTAATAATTAATTATAATACAATAATATCGCGGAGGAAGCTATTTACTGTACAACTTGGATGTGCAGTACTTTAAACTAATGTTTCTAATAAATACTTTCTGATTATTAAAAAACATTCGCGCTAATAAATATTCTCTCACCAATACATACATTCAAATCAGTAAAACACATTCACGCTTATAAATACATTTTCGCTAATAAATACTTTCTCGCCAATAAATACATTCATGCTAATGATTCATTCATACTATGCATTCACACAACGGGAAATACTCGATATTCCTTCACCCAAATTCACCTAACCTAAGTATTAATCTAAATTTGCTATATATATATTTATAGATCTTAAATAAGCAAATAGCTTCCTTTGTAAGGAGAATTCTCTTGTAAAACAGCGCGCTTGCCATACGGCAGGCCTGCTCCTTCCCTTTGTGTACGCAGAGCCAGACATCTTACCAACACATGCACCACATTACCTTTCCCGGCATCGAGGGCACCTCGGTCTTCTTTCACCAATAAGGAGCTGCCCATGTGTCACACGTTTGATATCATTATTCTTGAAAAAAATATCTTGAAAAAAGATCCATGTTCTGTTTGAAATAAGAAAGCCAGTTCCGGTATAATTTAGAGTACGTAAAAATTTGGCACATAATTAGTAAGGAGATGGTAGAAAACAAAACGTACTCTTATGCGACATCCTGTATATGAGTTGTTATGTGAAGTCTCAAGGAAAAAAAAAATTGAAATGATAAATGGGGTAATAGCGGGAGTTTAGAGGATGGATGGATGGATGGATGGGCATTGTTTTATAGAAAACAATGGTTCCGGAATAAGCATTTGTCAATAGATTTACTATCCATTCCTCAAGTGATGTCGGTATATTGTTTCTTCAGTAATAATACAAATAAAAAAGGAAGGGATTATTTAAAAAAAAAAATGAAATAAATAACAATCATATAATGCCAATCATTATCCAAACTGACACACAAACAAAATGAAAAACATTAATATATCTCGGAATAATTGGAAAGAAGAATCTTCTTTGGTGAATGTGGGTTTTTTTATGTCAACACGAAATAAAATATGGCCAGCTTATATTCATGAAATATTTACAGACTATATTCTGAAATGGAAGGTTCCTCCACCCCCACACAAAACAGGATACTGGACAGTAAAAGGCTTTTCTAGAAGATTCAAAGCCTGACATATTGCCATAACAAAAATTGTTTGGCCTTTTAGAGATTTTTTTTTTTTTTAAGATGTACTTAATCATAAATTTTATCCTTAATTAACTTACAACATAGAATTTTTTTTTTTTAAATAGATCGCTTGGAGATATAGAACTTATATTAAAGGTAAGAATTAAAACATTAAGTTTAAATTCTCGACCTTTTAAGCCTAATATTTGCCAGTTATGTACACTAAGTAATTTAAATGAAGTAGAGGAAATAGTATACTTTATTTATATATGTTCTAGTTTAATTACCTATCATTTTTTAGTACTGTAACAAAAAAGGTTCTTAGTGATGGTAATCTGAGTGTTATTTTAATTGGTTATAATATTGGATCAATATTATGTAATTACCTTGTCTTAAATTAAAGAAAATTAATAATTAATGAATTTATTTGTTATTAAACAAGTATTTTTAAGTTTAGTTCTTTTATCTAGAGAATATTTTACGCAAAACTAATTAAATTTTGTTGATAAAGAGATGTGTATGCTACGATAAGATCCTTATCCACAAGTGGTGGACGTCCACATCTTAATGAATAATCTAATCAGGCAACTAGAAGCACCACAAAAGGTTCAAAGCCAATAATTGACCAAACAGTGACGCGCTTCCCGTTACTACCCAGGATGACCTGTCCTTAATACATACTCTTTAGTGAAACTATGTTTGAGGATACTGTGATGGATGCAAGAAATTATATCTATTTTAATTGAAGAAAATTATGAGAAAAATGCGAGCTTGTTGGCAAAAGGGTAACCAGGTAGAAGAAGTACACTTGCAGGAAGAGTTCATGAACCTTGATAGCATTGTCTACCCCTTCTTCTCACAGGGGAAGATTTGAACAAACAATTAGAAGACATTCCTTCAAGAACAGTCTGAGCTAGACATTTCACCAGAACACTTCGGAGCTGTGCCAGTTATAAGTTAAAACATAAGAGTTTATTCCAACTAATTTCAGTAAATTAATAAGCATATTGCTGTGTTATTGAATAGCATTTAAATATCTTTAAAGAGCAATAAATATCTTTAAATATCTCAGGAGGAATACAATGTTTTAATACCAAAAATATCTAAAATGGTGTACAAATCGTCAGACATTAAATTATAAGGAGATGTTTATACGGCAATCGCAACGGACGTATAAACATCTGTAGTTTATGTAATTTAATAGAGATTGAAGACATGTTTGATTATTTGGAAGAATTTGCCTCAATGAGTGTAGAATAAACTTTTTAGGAGAGAAAACACTCACAGAACGAAAGTAATAAAAAGTTAGATTAGTAAACGATAGCCGCCTAGTGGACTAACTTTTATCCCCAATCTTCGAACAGGCTTCTCCCCCCACCAACAAACTAACTTCTCAAACATTAAAGACCCTGTTGAAAAACCTAACAAAACACATACTGTATACAAACTTCAATATATTACATCCAACTCAACACTTGCTACATAGTTGAATCCAAACATTTACGATCCAGTTTTTACAAAAAAGACTCGAGGACAACTAGACATTATTAACCAAAAAAATTGACAGCATTGCTTTTTCGAAACATGTTCTGACTTTTAATAACGATTTTAATAACCCTTCCATTTTAACTACTTAGCCCAACCATTCAAAACGTCTTCTATACGAATCCATACAAATTCACCTTCATCCGAACTCTGTCAATTTTAAAAAAGATAAAGAAAGCATAACTTCAACTTATAATAATATTTTTCTAACGCTAAACAAAGATATTCGCCAGTAATTTTGTTCTTACA
This sequence comes from Triatoma infestans, assembly GCA_011037195.1. Classification (NCBI taxonomy): domain Eukaryota; kingdom Metazoa; phylum Arthropoda; class Insecta; order Hemiptera; family Reduviidae; genus Triatoma; species Triatoma infestans. The sequence continues at coordinate 76,815 of JAAEAF010002471.1, read as the reverse complement.
AATGTGACATTGCCACGCCTCACTGTAAACATTTTTCTAACCCCTTCCACCTTTTGACCGTTTTTTAATCTTAAAAAATACTCCCCTTTCATTTCAATCTAAACGTTCTCAATGCCCTAAGCAATCATTCACCTCCTACCCTACCCTAAAATATCATTTTTACTTTCTCTTATTGTTTATGTCATTTTATTTAATTAACTGTCACTTCTCTGTTATAATTTCTTGTTTTTAATATCTTACGTTCAATTTCTTCTCTCAATATTTCTTTAATTTAAATTTTTTTGTTTCCTTTTTCCTCATTACAATACTTTATAACAATGTATCTTTTCTTTAATAAATTTCGCAGACCTCCTGAAGAAGGACACCAATGGTATCCGAAACTTAGAGCAATAAAGAATTCTTTTTTCTTTAAAAAAAAAAAAAAAAAAACTTTGGCCATTGCCTTATAAACATTTCGTTAAAAAATATCTAATTTCTCAATTGTTTAACATTCATAAAACCGGCACATGAACTGCATCATAGTATGCTATTGATCTAATCAAATAATTTATGTTTTACAGATAGGAAGATATAATTATTTTTATAAATTTTCGCTTTTATAAACTGTCTTGTTATTAGGTTGAAGCTGGATGTAACAACTTTCCTGAAATCTTGTGCAGTTTTAAAGTAAATATTAAAAAAAAAAAAAAAATCAGGTTTAAGAATTTAAGAATAAACTAGAAATAGAAGGATGTCTGGAAAATATTGGATTTTAAATAAGAAAAGGAAATGAAAAATTATTTTCCTCAGGAGATCCGGTTTGTGACATTGGCGTAAGGTGGGATGAAATGTCACCAAACAATGTACAATAAGGTTAGAAAGAAATATCCTGTTATATGAAGCTCAGCTGTTCTTAACGATTACAACACAAACTCCAGTTCCACTCAAAAGCAAATGTTTAAGTTGAAATTTACAAACAAAATTGAATTCTACTTTTATTAAACTTTTTTATTACTACAATTTTCTTTTTCTTTGGCGCAGCAGTTTATGAAAGACCAAGGCATATTTAGACGGCGAATTTTATGACGGAGGTTGTGTGATAAACATCCGTACATTCCCCGTTTAGTTCTCTGGTCTTCTATACCAGAACCAATTATAACTACAGATCCCCAATTTTATTATAATTAAGTATTTAAATTTTACATTATCGCCTGTTATTATTATTATAAGTATTCTTTTTCAAAACATTATTACTACAGTATTTACTACAGTATTTACGATGCTAAAAAAATCATATTATTGTAAGAAGGATTTTTGTATTAAATTGAACCTATGCTTGAAAAGGTATAAGGTATAAATACAAAATTGCATTTTAATAAATCTTCTAATAAATTTTTAATATATTCAATACAAATGTAATCGTTTGTATTGAAACTATCTTTTGTATTATCTTTTTAATTAATTTGAATTTTAATTAATTTAATATTAATATATTTAATTAATTTTAATTAATTATCTCTTTAATTAAATTATCTCTTTTTTAATTATCTTTTGTAGAATTTGTAATTGGATAAAAGTAATTAATAAAACCGGTACAATCTGGAGATGGCGGAAGCACTTCTTGTTCTTTGGAAGTAGATCTGTAGGGAGAATCAGTCGAGCTTTTATTCTACTTTATTTAATAATATTGTTTACATCACTCACACATAGACCACACACACAAACACACGCCGAACCATACAGAACACTCTTTAAGGAAACTTTTCTTTTTTTTTTTAAACCCAGAGAATTATCAGAATTTATATTTTCGAAAAAAAACGTAATTTCGAGAAGGTGTCAGTCACGAATTCTATAGAAAATAAATAAAAAAGTCTGGTTTGAAACACCCACACATCTTTCTCTTACTCCAGTTTTCAAAAATTGAAATTGACAAATTTTAATAGTTAGTGTATCAACATTTAATTCAATTCGTCGAAAACTGAAAAAACTGTTCAGTAAAAGCGCACTTCCGGTTTATTAATTTTCTAGAAACTCGGAATTTTGGCCATTTATTTATTTCTAATTATTTTTGTTTGGATGGTAGAATTCTATAATCAACTACGATAGCACCTTTAGAGAAAAACATAATCCCTCTGCTCCCCCAAAAAGCCCCCTTAAATGACATTATCAGGAGAAATGTTTCAAATAAAAGTTGTAGCTCTTTATATGTATAGTACACCTGACTACTTTAAAAAAAATCGTTGGAGCCGTTTACGAGAAAATACCAGAACACTGAAAAAACACAATTCAGTAAAAACGCACTTCCGGTCATCCGTTTTTTTTTTTAAACTCAGAATTTCAACCACATATTTAATTTTAATTATTATTATTTACACGACAGAATTGTATAATAAACTGAAATAGCACTTTAGAGGAAAACCTAACCACATCCCTCCCCCAAAACTGCCCTTAAATGAATTTTCCCGGAGAAATGTTTCAAATAAAAGTTATAGCTCTTTGTATGTGTACTCGATCTATCAAGTTTCAAGAAAATCAGTGCTGTTTTTGAGAAAATCGCAAAAAAACAAAACCAACTAAATGTGGTACTTCCGGTAGAGGATTTTGACAGATGTCACGTCGATCCCATGGTGGACCTAAACGGAATATCAAGTTTCAATTTCACGATTTTTCTATTTGAGCTATGCTGTTCACATACATACATACAACCACACACACACACACACACACACACACACACACAAACACACGCACACCATTTTCTACAAACCACTTTTTTGGACTCAGGGGACCTCAAAACGGATATTTCCGATAAAAACTCGATATCGAAAATTTGACACGATTATAATACTTCCTCTTACTAGAGGAGTAAGAGAAAGTAAAAATGAGACCTAACCAAATAAACTACCGCTCATTATTCTATTGAAATAAAATATATCCTTAACAATGGTCACCAAATAATATTTACAAAATTTTGAAAAAGGATGGTTTTATGGTTATAGTTCAGAAAGTGTATGTCACCTGGATTTTGTTAATAATGTCTATATTTTAGTCTAGTACACAAAAAATATGCAATAAAGTACACACAGAGGATGAAACATAGTAATGTACCGCATTATTTGCGCGGAATAAGTTCTTCCCAACATATCCCTGGCACCATATAAATTCACACAGATATGGGATCTAGACAAGCCCTACATTCTACCTTGTTTCTTCGTTTTGCAAGGCTCACAGTCCTTCGACTCTGAATAAGTTTAAGTCAAAACCATGACATGCAATGGATATCCTAACGAAAGTAAGATACGTATAAACTAAAAGGGTGGAGAAATAAACTTTGACACTAGGTTTAAAGGTGACGAAACAATACGATTTAAGAGCAAAGATCAAATAATGAGATACGAAAGTAAAAATCATGTATTCAGCACTGTCAAAGATACAAAGTGGCGTCCGCTTCCTGAAGAAGACCCTGGTTCAAGAAATGAGAGAAAAAATAAAAAACTGAAGCAACTATTTGATAATAAATATAAGTTTCAATTTATGTTGTTATTAACATGAAGTTCCTTGTAAAAACCTAATTATGTTTCCAGTCCAGACATGAACAAAAGTTAAATTGTTCTGGTAGACATCTCCGTCTTCGCGTTATAGCAATATGCTTGGGATATTCTACTTATGTAACATAAAACTCACATGCGATATTCAGCTTGTCAACTGAAAGTTCCTTATTATTATTTACCACAAGATGTATGTAAAACAATAAAATACAAATGTGGATAAGTTAATAAAAGCAGTGTGCTTCAGCTGAAATCAAACTGCTCATATTATATACTCACACCCTTGTAAAAAATATCTTTAGAATCCAAAATATTTCTTGAAGAAACTTCTGTTTATATCTACCTGAATTTTGAAGAATCGATTATTTAACAACTTTTTTTTTTTTTAATTTTACGTTTAGTAGAAATTGGCAGACCTTTGAATGCCCATGGGTGAGATGTAAGCTTGCCTAGAGTCTCAATATGCTCAAAATGACCTCAATGGTGCGAGTTATCCTGGAGTTTGCAATTTCTGATTATTGTTTCAACGTTCATGCTTTCTTTTTTGGTAAAAATAAAGAGGGGGAACAAAGTCGGCTCTATTGTATGAAACATTGATGTACTACAAAAGCGGCGATAGAATTCCAAATTTGAAGAAAATCTGTCAATCGGATATGCAATTTTTACAGATTAGAATTTTGATTTGGGGGGGGGGGGGAGATTTTCTCGAACACGGCTTCAGGGAGTTTCTTTAAACTCACAATGCTAATTGCACAGATGTAAGCGTATCACTTTTATTTCACACATTTTTGGAGAAAAATCTGAGGATTCACCCACCTTTTTAATGGCCAAGTCCAATTAACGTTTGTAAATATTGCAATTATTAATGAAAATTTGTGAATTAAATTGAATTAATTGGAGTAAGAGAAAGTCGTGTTAGTGTTTCACACCAGATTTTTTGTTTGTTTGTTATCACCTTAAACTTTTTCTTTTAATTTTTTTCCATGAAGCTGTAATTAATGCAATGAAGAATTAAACACTACTCAGTCCTGACCTAAATAGAGTGGTAAAAGCTAATGACACGTTGGGACTGGCAAGTGACCTCAGTTGTATGAATTGTGTTGTATATCAATCTCCCGTCGCTGTATTTATGTAGATTCTCCCATTCTAGTCCGGAAGAGTGGTCCTGTCATTTTGCCTCTCTTTCTCTGCTACGAATCCTCTCTTTGAATGAGGATGTAATAGGATCCGAAGAGCGGAAAGAAATACAAATAAAATGACAATCTGGCTCCCTAGGCCAGACTAGAATGGGATACTCTCTCTCTCTCTCTATATATATATATATATATCTATAGCCGAGCTAGACCTACAGAAGAACAGTTTGCACAAGTTTACGACCATTTAATAACGAGTCAGCAACCTTCTACTACTTTTCTCATCACTCAAGTCTATATCTCTCGCTAACTTCTATATATTTGTAAAGTCCTTGCAGTTACTGTGTTTTCTCCCATTATACAGTGTCCAGCATATATTCTAGTTTATTTCATCTTATAACCCATTCTATCTAATTTCTCCCTCCTTTTCACATCCATTATATTGGTGGCAGCGGTGATGATGTAATAGAATCTGAAGAACGGAGAGAAACACAAAAATGACAATCTACTTATTCGCTACCTAGGCCAGACTACAGTGGGAGACTCTCTCTCTTTCTCTCTCTCTCTCTCTCTCTATATATATATATATACGGTCGAGCTAGCCCTACAAGGTAACAGTTTTTAAACAGTTTACGACCAGTTAACAACGAGTCAGCAACCTTATACTACTTTTCTGATCACTCAGTCTAAATCTCTCGTATTTATATGTACTTATATGTACTTATAAAGTCCTTGCAGTTTGTGAGTTGATTTCATTATACAGTGTTCAGCGTATATTCTAGTTTATTTCATCTTATAACCCATTTTCCCTAATTTCTCTCTCCTTCTCACATCCATTATAAAGAACTAAAATGTAACAGCGAAATGCCCATCATACCCTTCCTGCAGGGATTCTATTTAGTGCGCCTGCTCCCCCTCCCCCACCACGAGTTAACAAGCATAGACCAAACTACTGCGCACTGTAGTGGAAGAAGAAATGCAAAATTAAATAGTTTTGAAAAATATTTTAAATGAAATAATTTTGGCAAACATAATGTATTTTACAGTCAGGTACTATAATGTAAGGTCATTGTTGCTAAAGAGACAAAAGCACAGGAATCCATTAGGAAAATAACAATGCCACTTGGCCAACTGTTTTGAAAGAGAAAATCCCCCGTTAGAGAGGGCTTTCCTTCAAGAGAGTCTGCATTCTGCTTTTAAAGCCAGAACACTTGCTTCAGGAATCGCTCTCTTAAACTCATGCCAGTGATAGAGATTAACATTTATTCTAGATTAACAATCGATCTATTAAGCAATATAGTTGTGATATTGTAAAATATTTGAATATCTTTAAAGATAATATATTTAATTTAATCTACCAGTGTTTTATTAATTATTCATAATACTTCACTCTCTTAAACATATAACTTACAAACCCTTATACAAAACCGCTCAAACCACTACAAACTACAACAACACATCACACCAATAACATTTCAGCACGGATTCTTCATCTCCAATTTCTTCGACGAAGTTGGTGAAATATTTGGAATCATCTCATATATGCTAGGAAGAACTTACCTTAAATAAACACTTTAAGAAAAGCTAATAATCATACGATAAGGTGTAATAAAGTCTTGAAACTGACAGTGTTAATTGATCTGCCAGACATCTCTCACAATTAATCAAATATCTCTGTCCACCAATAACTGACTGAATGCTGCTCTAATTTCAATATTAATTAATATTATGCAAAATATTGGCAAATATAAAATTGTTATAAATTAAAAAAAAAATAAAAATCATTTGATTATAATTATTTTGGAAAAAGGTTTTTCTTCTTGAAATGATTTAAAAAAAAAAATCTTGTATGAAACACTCACACTGCAGACCTTCTCTAGTTGCACTAATTACATTTCTAATTGACAGATTTTCTTGGAAATTTTACTAACCTTTTAATTGATATTAACGGTATATAAATAAACAGGGTGACAATTTTTTTTAAACGAATTCTAAAATTAGATTTTTTTTTCATTAAAAAATGGTTATTGAACGACAAAAATCCGTTGAATATTTGTTGATATATTTAATTTTTATTTATTTAATAAAAATTCAGATTCTACTTATCAGACACGAAGTCTAGACAATAATTTCGATAAATATATGGTGCGATGTGATAGAAGATCAGTTTGTAGGTTCCTATCGTCACAATGAAATATTGAACAAAGACAGATATCTTTATTTCTGTAATAGGATCCAAAGAGAGGATCCGTAGCAGAGAAAGAGAGGCAAAATGCCAGGACCACTCTCTCGGACTAGACTGGGAGAAACTACATAAATATAGCGACGGGAGATAGATATTCAACACAGTTCATACAACTGAGGTTACTCGCCAGTCACAACGTGTCATTACCCTTTACCACTCTACACATACACTACCATTTTAAGTGTAAAGTCCAGGCAGTCAGTGTCACTTCTAATATTATACAGTGTTAGCTATATTTTGTTTGTTCATTTAAACCAGACCATTTCTCTCCGTCATTCACCTCATTATATTTGTTAAGTGAAGTTCTTTCAAAGCTACTTGAAAATGTCCCTCTCTGGTATGCCGGTAAATGATGTACTACTTCAGCAAGATGTTTGTCCAGCTCATAATACGAGGATAGTAAGGCGTTATCTGGATGGCACTTATCGGGGTAAATGGTTTGGCAAGCTCAGTCCTATTCAAGTAGCTATTCTAAATTCAAAGTTGAATAGCTCAACAAATATTCAACGATTTTTTTTCTCGGTCAATAACCATTTTTCTTGAGAAAAAAGTAAAAGAAACAAGAATTGATTAAAAAAAAAAATGTGTTTCAATTTGAAATAAGACAATTTTGTTTCGAATTCTCTTATTTCTGCAGCTTAAACAAAGTAATAGATCGCCAAGCATACATTTAGGTAGTAAAAAACTGTATCTACATTTCTTTAATTTAATTTTTACTATATTTAACATTACTAACAGATTTTAGCAATTTCATCTAAAGTCAAAATTTGTTTAATTGCAAAGGTTAATAACGATTTTCTTTTTCTTTGTTACTTTTAATCTATAGAGCTTAAAATTACAATCTTGGCCACTAATTTTAATGGAATAATTGTCACATTAATCACCTGATGCAGGAAAAATATTTTTTAAATAAAGAAGATTATACTTATCAGTTTACTAGGCTCGTGTTGGAAAAATAGAAATTAATTCCGAGCCATTAGTAAGGAGAGATTTTTTTTATTTTGTATGAAAACTTTTACAAGTATCAAAGCTAGGTCCATAGATCATTCTAAAAACAGGCTACACCCATACTAGGATATTAAAAAGTTAATCGTAAAGAAAAGTTAAGAAAAACTCTTCACTTATCTTAGAATTTTCCTTTGTCTCAAGTCATTAGATGAGACACACAAAAAAAAAAAAAAGAAAAGAAAAAAGTTAGATGGAAATATGAAAACTTTTGTTTAAATGGTTTCAAAAAATGCTAAGTTTTTGTAATAGACCTAATCACTTGCCATCTCAAGTTGACTGCATTTCTTTCTATTTCTCAAACGCGTAGAGGGAGCAGACTATGGAAAGACTACTGGAAGGTGAAGTTAAAGAGAGAAGGGTCTAGTCCAACCGCCTATGTAAAAATGGTGCCTGACTCTCCACTCACTCTCTCATTGAGTCACCGTGAATCATCAACGTTCAGCGTACTTCGTTCTCACACCGTCACTCTGCCAGTCAGTCCTGTCACTCTCTTTTTTCCCCGCTACCATACACTCCCACTAAAATATAATAGTGTAAAGTCCGTGCTGTGTTTATTATTCGCACTTAATACAGACAGAATTTTAAACTTTACTCAACCAACAGTATTTTTCTTAAGCCCAACTCCATTAAAAACATCCAATACTGAGAAAATGATTTTTTTTTTCAGAGTTATTGCATTTTTTGTCAGAGTAGCAAGGTGGTCTATACAAATTTAGCTCATAAGTTACAATAAATGTAATTTCCAACTTGATATTCTGTTGGTTATCACTAAAGTTTTGTATCAGACTTCAAGGGAAAAAGTATTGCATTCATGACAGATTTTTAAAATTGAGTCTATTCAAAAAATAAGGTTATACACGTATATATACAGGGTGTAACAGCAACCTCTGGCAATACTTCGGGATATGCTTTGTCACTTTATTTGGAACAAAAATTTTGTAATAAACCATGGTCCGATTCGTTCGCCTTCAAAAGTTATTCTTCATTTTCTAAAATTTTCAATTTTCCTACTTTTTCTCATAAAATTGATTATATCTCAAAAAGTTTTTCACATAAATCATATTCAATTACACCTTTGGAAAGAGCATTAAATTTCCTATAAGAAACAGAAGTTTTATTTTAATTGAATTAATTATAAGGTTTTTCAGAGACTTTAAACTTAACTCTACAGCGCTTCGACTGTTAAAAACCACTTTTCAATAGTATTTTCTTATAAATTTCTTTAAGGCTAGCGTACGGTCCGGTTACAGAAAAAATATCGACATTTCACCAGCTTTCCAATGATAACAATATCATGGGGTTTCTTTCTTGTTTTCTTGAAGAAAATGCGAAATAAATGTAAAAAACCACAAAATGAAAATTGAGAGCTGTTGCAAAAATATCCTAAGATTAATTAATGATCCTGGAATGAACTTTGAAATTGTTATTTCACGGTAGAAATCCGTCTGATTCTAATAAACAGAAACATTTAGTCGTGATTTACCTGGTCATACATTCATAATGCCAGAGTTTTTTGTCATAGAATAGCGAGATATGGTTTTTATTTGTGGGTTTTGTAACGGCAGCGCGGAAGCTGCAGCTGAGTATGCTAGCCGTTGGCCTAACAGGAAACCATATAAGCAGCGTATTAAAGACTAGGGGAAACCGGTTCTGTGAGAATAAACTACCGAGGAAACTTTGAAAGAAACCCCATGATATTATTATCGTTGGAAAGCTGGTGAAATGTTGATATTTTTTCTGTAACCGAACCGTACGCTAGCCTTAAAGAAATTTATAAGAAAATACTATTGAAAAGTGGTTTTTAACAGTCGAAGCGCTGTAGAGTTGAGTTTAAAGTGTCTGAAAAACCTTATAATTAAATCAATTAAAATAAAACTTCTGTTTCTTATAGGAAATTTAATGCTTTTTCCAAAGGTGTAATTGGAAAAACTTTTTGAGATATAATTAATTTTATGAGAAAAAGTAGGAAAATTGAAAATTTTAGAAAATGAAGAATAACTTTTGAAGGCGAACGAATCGGACCCTGTTTTATTAGAAATTTTTTGTTCCAAATAAAGTGACATACCATATCCCGAAGTATTGCCAGAGGTTGCTGTTACACCCGGTATATATGTGTGTGCGTGCGTACCCTAGTTTGATTGTGTGGGTGTGATTGAGTGAAGTGCATAACTAAAAAAGAAAAATTGCATTAACTTCATATTTAATCCAATACTTTCTCTTACACCAAATCGTAAGTGAAGGTAAAAGTGAAAAATGATTCAAACAGACTTTATCTCCCTCCCTCTCTCTCTCGCCCTTTCTTAATTATTGGTAAAGTATGTTTATTATAAATACATTTATTTCCCCACGACTGAACATTCTATCCCCTCTCCAATCCTATATGTGTTGGAAAGTTATACAATTGAAAACTAGCTGAGCTTGTTCAAAAACCGCTTGTATAAAGACCACTTGTCAAATAACTTCTAATTGGATGAATAATATTTAAACCCATATTCCTAAGAGTACGACATTATTCGTAGTTTTGGTATTAAAAATTCTCTTATGGAAGTATCAGTACGAAGATTTTATTTAAATACAGATTTTTTACTGAATTTATATTAGTTGTCCTTAGGCTAATATACATAGTCGATGGAATTGTAAAATTTACATACTTACATATACAAAGGGGCAATAAGGGAAATTTAACGTCACATCTACCTTACAATCAATCAATTTTGCTTATGTGTTCAATAAGTCCACAAAGTCACAGAAAATCGTTAAGATCCATATATTATTTGTGGGGAAGATTTATTTTAGATTAAAACAAGAGTTTCTTAGCCCTTTGATTGGATTAAACTGAGAATTATGTACACAAAGAGTGGAAGGAGGAGGGGAGGTATTGGGGCTTGGCGCTTGCCAGATCTTGTACATGAGAGTTTCAATTCCAGAGCTGATCTAGTTAGTCACAGCTTTAAAGATTACATTAACTTGTTCGGAGTGATCCTTTTCTACAAACTTTGATATCAAATAGATAATTAACAACTACATTGTTGTTCTCTCTATGATAATATGCCACATTTTCCTTTGAATTGGAATAGTTTTCTTTAAATTAGTTTTTTTTAATTCATTCATTCATTAATCAATTACAAGTACGTAATATAAATTTACAAGATAATTAAACAAAACAAAATAATTCAATGAAATTTCTATTGCCTAAGTCATTCGAAAGACGATTTTGTAATTTTTAATTAACTTTTTAATTTATACAAAGGCATAGTACTATTGTAAATAAAAAATATTGTAAACTGTAAAATATTGTAAACTGCAGCAAGAGAAAGATGAATGTGTGAATGTTTCAAACCATATTTTTTTTTGTTTGCTCAAGGTTATTGGTACAACTGTAAGGGTGTTGTGAGGAGATGTTGGTTGTCGATGATGAGTGATAAATAACACCTTAAGATTTGATTAAGATATATAATGGATATATATGTATATGACTGACTGCCAAAGACTTTACACTGTAGAGTTTAGAACTGAACTGAACTGACAGACTGACGTGGCTAAAATGATATGTACGGAGTGATGTTAAACTGATGTGTAAATCAACAGAATGATGTCTGATGTGTAAAACTGAATTCACAGAATGATTTTTTACTGTCTCTCTCTCATATATATATATATATACACTGGCTGAGCCTCTCCTCTCTGTGCGAGAGGGGCTGTTTCTCTCCGCTAGAGTGGATGAGGGTGGGGGTTCACCGGGGTTCACCAAAACTCCTACACAACTATTAATTTCGTATCAACTTTATTAATTTTATTTTACTTTTTAAATTTCTTTTTTTCTTGTTTTTTAAATTCTCTATTATCTCGGGATTTTTGTTTGAGTTCACTATAGGAATGTGTTACTTTCACTAACTTCTAGTAAGACGAAGTATTGTAATCGTGTCAAATTTTCGATATCGAGTTTTCATCAGAAACACACGTTTTGAGGTCCACTGAATCCAAAAAAATCTAGTGTGTAACACTCACACAACTTTCTCTTACTCCAGTTCACAAAATTATAATTGACAAATTTTATAGTTTGTGTATATCAAATTTAACGAAATTCGTCGAAAACTAAAAAAACTGTTTAGTAAAAGCGCACTTCCGGTTTACTAATTTTCTTGAAACTCGGAATTTTAGCCATCTATTTATTTCTAATTAATTTTGTTTGGATGATAGAATTGTATAATCAGCTATGATAGCACTTTAGAGAAAAGCTGTAACCCCACCCCTCCCCTAAAAGTGCCCTTAAATGAATTTTTCCAGAGAAATGTTTTAAGTAAATGATGTAGATCTTTGCATGTTTAGTTTACATTAGAAGTTTCAAGAAAATCGTCGGAGCCACTTTTGAGAAAATCGCGAAAAAGTGAAAAAAATCATTTAGTAAAGTGGTAAAGTAAACGCACTTCCAGTTATACGATTTTTTCAAACTCAGAATTTCAACGACATATTTAATTCTAATTAACATTATTTAGATGATAGAATTGTCTAATAAACTAAAATAGCACTTTAGATGAAAACTTAACCCCACCTCTCCCCCAGAAGTGCCTTAAATGAATTTCCCGGAGAAATGTTTCAAATAAAAGTTGTAATGTAGCACTTTGTATGTGTAGTTGATAGACCATGTTTAAAGAAAATCGTCGGAGCCATTTTTGAGAAAATCGCAAAAACTTAAAAAAAAACAACTAGTAAAGTGGTACTTCCGGTTGAGGAATATTGACACATAACGCACCGTCAGATCCCATGGTGATACCTAAACGTAATATCAAGTTTGAACTTTCTACGATTTTCGTTTTTGAGCTATGCTGTTCACATACATACACACACACAGACACACACACACACACCCACACACCAAAAACACACACACACACAGACCATTTGCTAAAAACCACTTTTTTGGACTCAGGGAACCTCAAAACGGATATTTCCGGTGAAAACTCAATATCGAAAATTTGACACGATTACAATACTTTCTCTTACTAGGAGTAAGAGAAAGTAAAAATGGTTTTTACAAAATGGTCTCTATGTGTGTGCATATGAACAGCATAGCTCAAAAGCGAAAAAATCGTAGAAAGTTCAAACTTGATATGCCGTTTCAAATTCCTTAACCGAAACTACTACCACTTCACTGAATGTTTTTTTTTTCACTTTTTTGCAATTTTCTCAAAAATTGCTGCAAAGATTTTCTTAAAATTTGGCATATCAACTAAATATGCTGAGATCAACAACTTTTACTTAAAACATTTCTCTTGGGAATATTCATTTAAGGGTACTTTGGGGTGAGGGGTGGGATTAGATTTTCCTCTATAGTGCTATTTCAGTTTTCTTTACAATTCTATCATCTGAATAATATTAATTAGAATTAAATATGTTGTTGAAATTCCGAGTTTAAAAAAATCGGATGACCGGAAGTGCGTTTTTACTGAAATGTATTTTACAGTTTTCTGTTTTCTGTTATTTTCTCTAAAATGTTTCCAACGATTTTCTATAAGCTATTAATATAAAGAGCTACAATTTTTATTTGAAACATTTCTTCTAGTAAAGTCATTTAAGGAGGGGTGCTTTTGTGGGAGATGTGGGGTTATGTTTTCTCTAAAGTGCTATCATAATTGGTTACCAACAATTTACAATTCTACCATCTAAATTAATTATAAATAAATAGATTGCCAAAATTCTGAGTTTGAAGAAAATTAATAAACAGGAAATGCGTTTTTACTGAACAGTTTTTTTTCAGTTTTTGCTATTTTCTCCATTATAACATAGATGAATTTCATTAAATTTGGTATACTAATTATAAAGGTGGTTAATTTGGTGTACTGGTTTTTACTTTATTTAATTTATTTAAGAGGATGATATATTGTGGTTATTTTCTATGAAAATTATGTTTTCAAAAGGCAATACATGCTTTGAATTTTCTGAAATTATCTTCTGAGGATATTTTGTTCAGCAAAGTAAAATAAACTAATGCCTGTTACTTCAGGCGGACTAACGTCCAACTACCAAAATAGATGTCATGCAGTGGGGAGCAGAAACACTTTCCTTACTATTAACATTTTATTAAGTAATATAAAATTTAGCAGTTATAAGCGGGACTCCATCTGGGGACCTCCCAGTTAGTTACAAGCTTGTGCTCATAACTACTACACACCTGCCCCATTGTTTATCACTATACAGGGTGTCCCATGATTTACGGATAACTACTTTTTATCGGAAACTAAGTAGCTAGAAAAAAAACTAAAAAATACGTTTCCCTGTAGTTTTTTGTTATAAATCCAAATTTAATTTGCAAATTTGTTTTGGTGCTTCTAGAAGCGAGATACAGGCACCAACTTCACTTTTTTAAATGGGGAGGTGTGGTTTTTATTTAAGAAATAGATTCCTCTATTTTTTGTAAGAAAAATTTACTTGAACGGTTTTTTTCTGTGAGCGATGTTTTTACAAGTTACAAGAATGAAAACATGATTCTTATTGAAATTTCAAAGTGATAATATTATAACGGTTTTTTGATTGAATAAGAAAAAAAGTACTATTTTATTATAAATTTTACTCCTCATTAATTACAGATCTTGATCAAACTGGCCTCCATCATTAGAGATGCATACAGATGCTTTTTCCTGCCAATTGTACCTTACGGCCAAAGAAATACATCTCTAATGGTGGAGGCCAGTTCGAGCAAGATCTATAATTAATGAGGAGTAAAATTTATAATAAAATCGTACTTTTCTTCTTATTCAATCAAAAAACCGTTATAATATCATTTTGAAATTTCTTATAGGAATCATGTTTTCATTCATAACTTGTAAAATATCGCTCAAAGAAAAAAACCGTTCAAGTAAATTTTTCTTACAAAAAATAGAGGAATCCATTTCTAACAAGATTTTTTCTAAGAAAAAACTAAGGGGACACGTATTTTTTAGTTTTTTTCTAGCTATCTTAGTTTCCGATAAAAAGTCGTTATCCATATAACTTGGGACACCCTGTATATATATATATATATAGTGCGGAAGTAGCTTCGAATGTCTTGTATAATGGAGTTGATGAGGAGAGAAATTGGGATTGATTAATTAGACGAAGTATGAAGACACTGTTATAATAACTATAAGCTTACACAAACTGCACTGGACTTGTAATGATTTTTATAGAATAAAGGGTGGGAGTAGATATATGACACGATGCGATATATATGGTTGAATCTGATAGATAGATGTCTAGATCTCTCACTGGCTTATATAGAGGTTCTCCCCACTCTAGCCTGCTTAAGTCAGAGAGTACCAGAGAGAGTATGTTTTCTCTCGGTCGGGCTTGTGTTCTCTCTCTTGCCGTTACACCTGCATTTAGTATTGTTTTCTTTGGTCAACATCCTGATATTTTTTTATAATTTTTTTGTATAAAACACTAAAAGATCTTAACTGACTGACTAAAAGACCACTTAACTCTGGTAGAAAGTTCTGTATATATCAATGAAATTATTTTTTTCCTCTTAGCAATAATTACTTAATGATTACTTATTTTAAGACAATCTATAAATATACTATACTTTTATACCACAACTTAGTATTAGCTACTATTTTTCAGTGATCTAAAAATATCAAAACTCTACAAAGAACTGAATTGGTTCAATATTTTTTTGTTTTAATAAATATGTATATGGGTCCGCAATGCTGGATAACATCTGATATTTTATCCGTCGTAGCATGCATATTTAACGTAATGACCGGTTTCGGATTTTCAACGTAATTTTTCTGTTACACTCACACTTGTTGGTTATACATAAGTGGGCAGGTTATGGTGTGAGAGTAACAGAAACATATTACGTTGAAGTGAACTCTCTATACGAAGTACATGAATTTGCTCTGACGATGGATGAAAATCTGAAACAGCTCAGAAACAATATAAATATGCATACTAAGACGGATAAAATACCAAATTTATTGTAATGTTTACTATGTTGAAAGCAAACAAACATTAAGATGCAAAACTAAGTGAATCATTCAAGTGATAATTTAACCTTGACACAAAAAAACAATTTCATTCATCTTTGTAAGTTTAAAAACAAATTCATTTTAACCCTATATCCTGTAATTGGATGAATAACAATTAAGTGTTATACATTTGATTAGTTAAAAAAATCTGGTGTGAAACACTCATACAGCTTTCTCTTATTTCAGTTTTCAAAATTGTAATTGTCAAATTTTATAGTAAGTGTACAAATTTAATTAATTTCGTTAAAGTTCGAAAGAAAACTGAAAAAACTGTTCAGTAAAAGCGCACTTCCGGTTTACTAATTTTTTGAAACTTGGAAATTTTGCCATCTATTTATTTCTAATTAATTTTAGATTATTATCAATACATAATAATCAAAAGGAGCTGATAACCTATTAAGGTAACACCACGAATTTCGACAAGCGTTTAGCTGATGATCTTGTCATCTAAATAGGTACTACTAAGAAATCACAAGATTTCTTGTGTAGACCCAAGAAGTTTTCACCAAGAAACACTCCACAACCGGAAGGGCGACTTTTATTGAAAGTTTTATTTGCGCTTTTTTTTTCCTTTTTTTAGGAAGTATTGTAATCGTGTCAAATTTTCGATATTAAGTTTTCACCGGAAATATCCGTTTTGAGGTCCCCTGAGTCCAAAAAAGTGGTTTTTAGCAAATGGTCTCTGTGTGTGTGTTGTGTGTCTGTGTGTATGTATGTGAACAGCACAGCTCAAAAACGAAAAATCGTAGAAAGTTCAAACTTGATATTCCGTTTAGTTATCACCATGGGATCTGACGTGGTCATCTGTCAAAATTCCTCAACCGGAAGTACCACTTTACTAGTTGTTTTTTTTACGTTTTTGCGATTTTCTCAAAAATGGCTCCAACGATCTTCCAAACTTGATATATCAACTACACATACTAACAGCTACAACTTTTATTTGAAACATTTCTCTGGGAAAATTCATTTAGGGGCACTTCCGGGGAAGGGGTAGGGTTAGGTTTTCATCTAATTCAGTTTATTAGACAATTCTGCCTTCTTAATAATGTTAATTAGAATTAAATATGTTGTTGAAATTCCGAGTTTGAAAAAAAAACGGATAACCGGAATGCGTTAATTTTAACACTTTATTAAATGATTTCTTCACTTTTTCGCGATTTTCTCAAAAATGGCTCCAACGATTTTCTTGAAACATCGTATATAATTTAAAAATGCAAGGATCTACAACTTTTATTTGAAACATTTCTCTGGGAAAGTATTTTTAAGGGCACTTTTAGGGGAGGGTGGGGTTATGTTTTTCTGTAAAGTGCCTGTCATACTTGATTATACAATAGTATCATCCAAACAAAATTAATTAGAAATAAATAGATGGCGAAAATTCCGAATTTAAAGAAAATTAGTAAACCGGAAGCGCGCTTTTACTTGACAGTTTTTTCAGTTTTCAACGAATTTCATTAAAGTTAGTGCATAAACTATAAAATTTGTCAATTATAATTTTGAGAACTGGAGTAAGAGAAAGTTATGTGAGTGTTTCACACCAGATTTTTTTTAATTTTTACTTCGGTAATCCTATTTTCGAAGTTAAAATTCGAGTTAACAGTTATTGGTGTGTGTGACGTAATGAATGATTGAGGGGCTGACTGTCTCTACAAATATGATCACACTCATTCTCTCCCAGAACAGCACATTAACCACAAGTAGAGGTGTGCAGAGAATGAGGTAAGAATGAAGCTGAAAATGTGAGAACATTTCCGCAACGTCTTCTCTAGGAGAAGCTTGCTGGGCGGATAGGAGAGGGAGAATATTTAGACAAAAATCTTAAAGTTCTTTTCTCTTTTTTTTCCCCTTAAAAACATCGTCAAATTATTCCTTTAAACTTGATATAAAAATTACACATTACATATGTACAAACTTAAAACGTTTTATTTAAAATATTTTTGCTTTAAAATTGATATAGAATGGTTCAGGAAGGGCTGCGGTTAGGTTAAACTACCTTCTAACAGTCTTTTTAATATAAAGTACAATTACCCCATGGATTTAATTAAACTTCTACATGCAAATAATTAACTTTAAAGTGTGAGAATTGTAGAAAATAGTAAGATTGATTGACATGTCAGGGTAAGATTTATATATAAATTTTATTATTCCAGCAAATGAAGATATAATCATAAATATAATGGGCCATAAAACATTTTCATTTAATAAAAATAAACAATTTCCCTTAAAAAATTTCCAGTTAGAAAAATCTTTACATATATGGAAAATTGTAAACCAAAAAAAAAAATTTGGTGTGAAACAGTCACACAACTTTCTCTTACTCCTGTTCAAAAAATTATAATTGACAAATGTTATAGATTGTGTACCAAATTTAACGAAATTCGTCCAAAATTGAAAAAAAAAAAAAACAGTTTAGTAAAAGCGCACTTTCGGTTTATTAATTTTCTTAAAACTCGGAATTTTGGCCATCTTTATTTCTAATTAATTTTGTTTGGATGATAGAACTGTATAATCAACTATGATAGCAACTTGTAGAGGAAGCTGTAAACCCATCCACTCCCCTAAAAAGTGCCCTTAAATGAATTTTCCCAGAGAAATGTTTTAAATAAAGATGTAGATCTTTGCATGTTTAGTTTATATACGAAGTTTCAAGAAAATCGTCGGAGCCATTTTTGAGAAAATTGCGAAAAAGAGAATAAATCATTTAGTAAAGTGGTAAAGTAAACGCACTTCCGGTTATCCGATTTTTTTCAAACTCGGAATTTCAACAACATATTTAATTCTAATTAACATTATTTAGATGCAGAATTGTCTAATAAACTGAAATAGCACTTTAGATGAAAAACCTAACTCCACCTCTCCCCCGGAAGTGCCCTTCATTGCATTTTCCCTGAGAAATGTTTAAATAAAAGTTAGCTCTTTGTATGTTAGTTGATGTACAAGTTTGAAGAAAATAGTCGGAGCCATTTTTAAGAAAATCGCAAAAAAGTAAAAAAAAAAACACTTGTAAAGTGGTACTTCCGGTTGAAGGAATTTTGACATATAACGTACTGTCAGATTCTCATGGTGATATCTAAACGGAATATCAAGTGCCAACTTTCTACTTATTTGTTGCTTTGCTGTTCACATACATACATACACAAACAAACCACACACACACACACACACACACACACACACACACACACTTATATAATATATAGGTACGTACTTAAGTATATATATATATTTTTTTTAATTAAATTTACTTGTACAGTATACTTAACACATGTAATAATGTACATTGGAGCATGTGGAAAAATAAACTCCCTGAAGTTAGGGGTACTAACGCCAGGGAAAAAAACAAAAAAACACACATACACACACACACACAAACACAGACCATTTGCTAAAAACCACTTTTTTGAACTCAGGAGACTTCAAAACCTATATTTCGTGTGAAAACTCGATATCGAAAATTTGACACGATTACAATACTTCCTCTTACTAGGATTAAGAGAAAGTAATATATGTATTTATGGTTTTAAATTCAATATCGGAAAACAATCGAAAATGGGCCATACAGTACAAAAATTATCAAACAGGTGTTTCAAGAGTTTTATTGCTGAAGAAGAATGGTATACAAAGTATGTCTCTCTGAAAAACTACCCCACCTAGTATTCAAATATATAAATAAAAAATATTTTTATCTCGTGAAGTTTAATAATAAAAGAATGTCAAAGAATATTTAATTAAATTAAATATTTCTGAATTAGAAGTTTGGTTATTTTTTTTTGAAGATAATCATATTAAACTTTATTGTGACAACAAAATTATCATCTTAACATACAATAATATATACAAAATTGAATAAAATTAAAAATAATCAAGATAACAAAAATAAAAGGCCGGCGAAAAGTTCTTTATCAACTTTGTAAATAATAAAGATGTGACAATAGATATTCAAAGTTTTAACAATATCATATGACTTGGAGTTTTCTGTCAATGAAAACAAAAGTAGAAACCCTTTAGGTACCATTATTTTCTTATAAATGGAATAATAATAAAGACAAGCATTAATTAAATAATTTTAATGCCATAAAATTCGTAATAAGTAATTATCGTAATATTAATAATTATGTTGTTAAACTTAATAAGTGTTGAAAAGTTGAAAAGTCATTTAATTATAACGCATTAATTTTGAAAATTTAATTTGAATAACATAATAAATAAATAAATAAATAAATATATGATCATCAAATTACATTCTAATTTATAAATTTCTTTATTTATACTAATTTATAATTCAGTTAAATTATCCCTAATCATTATATCTTAAAATATATATATGTATATATAGGTAGATGTTGGCACAAAATTAATATAGTATATTACGAACATCTACTATGAATATTACGTTCCACTAATTATCACTGCATATTATTGTTATTGGAAATACATAATATATATTGTATTCCTGGTATAATGATAATTACTACTATAAGATAAGAAATTATTCCTCTGTTGGTACCATATTTACAATGGTACAGGTAGAAATTAGACTGAATTTGGTATTATAATGTGGGAAAACTGACTGACCGTTTAACGGAATTTATTGCTGTCAATTTATGTATAATAAGCCTGGCAAATTGGTCAAATAGTCCAACAATCTCTAATGTTGTTGTTTTAAACAATGATAGCCCCTCCCCCCCAAACTATTAACACTATCAAAGACTATTATTAAAAAAGTGTGTCTTCATAGTAAATTGAAGTTTTACAATATTATTGTAAATGTATACCTCTGATTTAGTTATATTGAAAATGTGGGTGAGTCCGCAATGTTGGATAACATCCGGTATTTTATCCGTCGTAGCATGCAATGTCCGTCGTAGCATCCTGACCGGTTTTGGATTTTCATCTATCGTCAGAGTAAATTCACCAAGGATAACCTTCCCACATATATACAACCAACAAGTGTGTGTCTAACAGAAACATTTCGTTGAAGTGAACTCTCTACATACGAACTTGGTGAATTTGTTCTGACGATGGATGAAAATCCAAAACCGATCAGGAAGAAAACCAATATGCATGTTACGACGGATAAAATACCGGATATTGAAAATAGTTGAAGTTTTGTTTCAAAATCAGCCTTTTTATTTTTACCCAACAGCGGTAGTAGGAGAAATTTTACGGCCATGACCTTTCGCTAGAATTACATTTGAAGTCCCTTGAATACGAAAAAAGAAGAAGAATGGTTTGTATTTATGTTTGACTATAAATAAAAAAAAATGGAAAATTGCAAGAAACTCGAATAAGGTTGTAAGCAACAGTGTTTGATCCGAAACGATTAAGGTTTTTTTTTTTTCAGAATGAAGAGAATATTGTTACCTCTGGAGTGCAATCTACTATCAATCCATCAACAACAAATATACTATTTCTTGTTTCAACATTTAGTTGTTCATTAATCACTTGAACAAACATTTCTTCCAAGCAAACATATATAAGTTACTCCTTGTGGCATCCAAATGGATCCCAGGTGTCAGACTTCAATATGTGTATGTTAGAACACTGAATTTAATGAACATCATTAGTGGTTTTTTTTTTTGTTGAAAAAATCGCGAAATTGGAAAAAAAAAAATCTGGTGTGAAACACTCACACAACTTTCTCTTACTCCAGTTTTCAAAAGTATAATTGACAAATTTTATAGCTTGTGTACCAACTTTAATGAAATTCGTCGAAAATTGAAAAAACTGTCCAGTAAAAGCGCACTTTGGTTACTAATTTTTTGTGAACGTTCACACACACACACAAAGACCATTTGCTAGATACCACTTTTTGGACTCAGGGGACCTCAAAACGGTTATTTTCGGTGAAAATTCGATATCAAAAATTTGACACGATTACAATACTTTCTCTTACTAGGAGTAAGAGAAAGTAAAAAAATATCTGGCGTGGAAACTCATGCGTCTTTCTCTTATTGCAATTAACATAGTTATAATTTATAAAGGTATTTGTTGTCGGTAGATGAATTATGATATGAAGAAATTTGGCAAGGATCGGTTGAAGAAACAAACATTCAATTATGCGAGAGTTTCCTGTGTTTATCAAGGCTTTAATATACGTATATAGATAGTCGTGGAGATGTGGAGAAAGAATTTTTTAAACATACACATTTGTTACGTGTCGCAGAAACATAAATAAAAATTAAAAGTTACTAGTTTCTTGTCTTAAATTATCTATAGAAATAGATGATGACTATCTATATATTAAAGCCTTGATAAAGACGGGAAACTCTCTGTCGAAACGTTGGCATATTTGAACGTTTCTTTTTTGACCGATTCACACTAAATTTCTTCATAACATAGTATTATAATTGATTAATTTTCTTCAAGTTACAATATTTTACTAAATGTTTATAATCTCCAATAAAACGACTTTTTTTTATGGAAGTGTTTATGGCACTCCGGCCACCCAGAAACCCCCTCTAGAATCAATTTTTTCGGGTAAAGATTCATATACAAAAGTTATAGATCTCTGTACATATATTAGTCGGTGAAACCCGTTGGTGTCTTCATGCAGAATTTTGATATATGTTTCTCAATCAGTATATTGATATATTTATAAAATATATTATATATTGTTGATTGAAATGTATTAACTATTTACATATTTGTTCTTTGTACAGTTTTATGTTTAGTTTGATATTATTGTCTATATATGCTCTTATATAGGGTGTATATGTAAATATGTATATTGTATAATTATTAATGTATATAATTTTGCATTGTTATGTAGAATTACATATAATACTATATGTGGAACATTCTGAATAAATAGCCTGTATCTAGGATGTTACTACAGGAAAACAAAGACCAAACCGGAACAAATTTCAATTTTGACTAAGTAAATGAATTATAAACTACTAGTGAAATCAGTAACACATACCTTCACTAATATCCAACCACTTGTTTACTTATATTGTTTGTTGCAAAGTTTCCATAGCATAAAATTTACTAAATGATGAGTTAAGTAAAGGTATACATACACCTGTATACCAAGCAAGCAAGTTTGTTGTTATTTGTATAGAGGCACTTATTAAAATACGAGGCACTCGTATAATATTAATCAAAAGAGATATCAAGCTTTGATTATTGTAAACTTTACTTATATGCATAAAGTTAAAATTAAGTAATGAAAAAGTTTAATTCATCTTCAAATTAAGAACTTACACAATTTCTACTCCGAGTACAGAGGTACTGTGCTGAGGTACAAAACTAGTGTGAAACTTTCACACTTTTAATGGCAAAATTTGAAAATTTTACGAAATATTTTGATTGTCCTCAACACTGAATAGTTGATAGGACCGTAAGTTTACATTGACAGTTAGGTCCAACGTCACAGCATCGCTCAGAGTCTCCGGAAAAATGTTACACATAAATGTTATAGTTCTTTATATGTGTATAGTTAGTAAACGAAGATTAAAGGAAACATTTGTTACCATTTTCAAGAAAACTGAAATAATTCAGAAATCCGCTCAGTGTAGTGTGAGTGATACTTTGGTTGACGGATTTTGAACAGAATCTTAGTATTGTGTCCCCTGGTCGCACTTAAATAAAATACCAAATTTGATATATTTGGCGGATTTCCGTTTTTGAGAGGACCTTCTCTACAATTGTACATTACCAGTTCCTACGATTGAATATGTGGATAGGTCCGCAATGCTCAGATATTTTATCTGGTATTTTATCTGTTGTTGTAGCATGCATATTTATTTTGTACCTAACCGGTTTCGGATTTTCATCCATCGACAGAGTAAATCTATCAATTTCGTGAAGAGAATTTACTTCAAACGCAATGTTTTCATTTCACTTGACATTTGTGGTTTGTATGTGCGGAACGTTATCATTTCCTATTGATAATTATTGTGACAAATTCCTACAGTGCACAGAAGACCTCACAGCCAGTATTTCCGTTGTAATTGCATTTCCAAAATCTGTAATAGTTCCTATTATAACAATAAGCTCAGATCTTGCTAGATCTTAGACATATGATATTTAATAAAATGACAAATGAAACAGTCGATAAAAATATAAGAATGATATCACCAATGTTATTTTACCGCGACTAGGAATTTTCAGCTGCCCTAACAACCAAATTTCCCCTTGATTCAATGGTGGAAAAACCAGTTCTGCTATCGAACTCCGAAATTTGTAAATATCTCTTCCACTATCCTCAATACCTTTCGGATTTCATTCGATTAAAGTCAGATGTTTATCTGGCAATGCTTCAATCTAATTACCAAAGATAATTTGAAAAAAAAAATTGGATAATTTAAGAAGGAAGGCTCCTTGTATATACCGCCAGATCTTGTATTCTAAAGCGAAGTCTTCGAACAGGAAATTTTCTGTTCGGTAGGCGTTCCTTCTATCTACTTGGATAAAGTATCGGCCATTTTAGCAAGTATGAATTTGACAAGTCTTTGTCCACATGGAGTAGAACATGATGTTGCAATAGGATCCGAAGAGAGGGATCTAAAGCAGAGAGAGAGAGAGACAAAATTGAGAATTTCCCTCGCTACTTAGGCCAGACTAGAGCGGGAGAGTCTATATATATATATATAGCTGAGCTAGCCCTACAGACAGTCTTTAGAACAGTTTATACAGCACTTACAACGTGTCAGCAACCAACTGCTACCCTTCTCTTTAATCAGTCTAAATCTCTCGCAACCTAATTTGTATTTACGTATAAAGTCCTGGCAGTTTTGTGTCTCTAGTTACTTATACAGTGTACAGCATTCAATCTAGCTGTGCATTCATTCTAGCTGTGCAGCATTCATTATTTCTCAAAAACTCTTCCTCACTTATTTCTCTCCTTCTAAAACCTATTAAAATATGAAGAAAATGCCTGTCCATACATTTCCCTCTACTACACTATTTCCAAAATTTGTGAAATTTATCTCTTAATCTGCTTATGCTTTAGACCTTACCCACTTCGAATTATCTAATGTTAACTGAAACGTGCATGTTGCATGCTCGGGCGATGATTACAAAAAAATTATGCTTTCTGTGATTTCTCGATTTTTTTTTTTAACTAACTTCTTTATACAGAAACACATAAATCCTCTGCTAAAATTTATAATAGAGCGGTTTTTAAGCGAACTTAAGCTTCACTTTAAAATACAATTTATATAATATACGTTTCAACTCGGTATGTCAAAATTTAGGAACAATGAGTTGCCAGCATTCCGATTTTCAAATAAATGTGTATCAATTAATGAGAAACATGACTCCAAATATTTATTATTTTTGTTTTAGTTTTTAGTGCGATGTGCTCGGAATCGATTCAAACGATTTTCTATAAACTCCGTATACGAACTGATGCAAATATAGATATGTTGTTATATAAAACATTTTTCCTTGAACATTTACATTAGGGAATCCTGGAAGAGTTATTAGAGAAATCCTGGAGTCTTTATAATATTATGCGAATGTCCGTTATCTTTGTAATATTAATGGTAAGTAAATTTAGTAAAAAATTATAACATGGAAAAAAATGTGTCAATTATAACCGTTAGGACTTCAGTAGAAGACAGTCGTGTGAGAGTTCAACATATATTTGTTTTCAATAATAGCAAATAAACTATTTTATAAATTAAATTATTTATAGCCTTAATGAAAGTTCTAAGCGCCCCAAAAATATATTGTTCATTAAGTGTTAACGCATTGTAACGGTAGTTACATCTTTAAAGATGTTCATCAGCTAAAGTTTATATTTAGTCAAGAACATACATATATAGATTATATAGTTGGTAAATAAGCTAAGTTCTTCGACCGGAACTTAACTTCATGAAGTTCACATAACTTGAATGTTAACCTAACTTGTAATTTAAGCTAATTTGATTCTATCATGTTTAGTAATAAAAGGATTTGAATAAAATAATTATATTACTCTCATATTGTATATACAATTTTATGGGATTGCTTTTATAAACAGAATTGTAATTTGATGCTTTTCATCTTGTATTTAATATTATGGATAACGGCTAGTAATTATTTTAATATGATAGCCAACATATAGTATTTTAATTATGTATATAATTTATTAGATATGAACAGACAGACACACTGCTTTCCATTGCAGTACTCTTGAAAAACTTTCTACAAGATAGAATTTCTACTTAAAGCCTTAATACTATATAATTATGGAACATATAATCGAAAAGAATTTTTTCGGTTAAAGCAACTGTGATTAAACGATCCATTAATCCGTGTTCCTTAAATATATAAGATAATACATGAATCGGATAGCCTGAAGTTGTAAATTATAAATTTCGGAACGCCTGCCCTATCGAATAAAGGCACTTGAATAATTTTTCTATTAATATAATAATAAACATTAATAATCGCAGAAATTAAAGAGGCACTGCACTGAAAAGCCGGGAAGCAACAGGTAACAGAAAAAAGTCAAAGTAAGCTCATGCACAACTATATAATATATTGAAATCATAAACAATAATAACTTAAGAGAAATATATTACATTCAAAGCAGGAATGGCTTAAAAAGTAGAAATAGATATAAAATATAAAACTATATTTAAATTCATAATGAAAAGATAGAGGTAAGGTAAGACAAATAAGTAATTAGCGTGCATGCATGGCTAAGCTCTCTCAGAGAGAAGAGAGTGTCGCTGCTGCTGCTAGCGCACGCTTCCTCCCCACGCTAGACCGCCCCACTTTTTTTCTCCAGAACTGCCAACTTCTTATCAGTTACAAACTTTACGGAAAAATCACAAAGCCTACTACACTGGTTGGTTCTGACTAGTTTTGGATTCTAGAATTAACTAGAATGGTGCGTGACAGAAACATAAAGTTGTACACAACTCTCTACACACGAATTAGTAGCCTTTGTCTGATGATGGATGAGAATCCGAAACCAATCAGAAACTGGAACTTAACTTATAATTTGGAATGCTAATTGCATAGTTTTATCTAAAACATTTTTATTCCCGGAAGAATTAGTTTTGTAGGGTTCTGTGGAATCTGCGGAATTTTAATAATAATTATATTAACTGGAGTAAGAGAAAGTCATGTGAGTGTTCCAAACCAGATTTATTTCGGTTTTACTTGTAAATAAACATGTATTCTGTTCTATTCTGTAGTGTAATGGAATCCGAATCATTAAAGATTCATAGCGAAGAAGCACACATTAAATGAATAAAAATTTAGTTACTCTCTACCCAGGCCAGGCTAGGGAGGAATATGTCGATTCATATATGTAGAGCGACAGCTGGACAGTTTACAGGACAGTTTACAACGGTACAACCAGTCACCAACCTATCCGCTAACCAGTCGGCCTTCTTATTACTCAGCCAGCCTGTCTCTTTATTTTTTCTCTCGATACCTAACTTCTAACGTAATTGTAAAATCCTTACAGTTTGTGTGTCCTATTCATTATACAGTGTTCAGCATATCATCTAGTTTATTTTTCTAAAATCCATTCTCTCTAACTGTCTCACCTTCTCATATCCATTATACACGCAATTAGAATACCAAGTATAAAATAATATTCGTGCCACAATACATCCATAGGGCTCCCGGCGGAATATGCTTGAAAGCTAAACCCCACAGAATCTAATAAAGAATATTGATGGCACCATTTTACTTGGATAGAAGGGAATAACTGATAAAAATTGCTCGGATTGGCGATTACCGTGCGCAATCTTTTTATTGGGGATCGCTTTGTAGAATTTCAATATGAGTCACTTGCCAGTTTCGAAACACACAAATATAAACAACAGATCATCTGGTAAAATATTTTCATCTTATTCAAGAGAACCTCGAAAAAAATATTTCCGAAGAAAACTCAAATCCGAAAAGCTAACACGAAATTAAAGTCTTCTTCCACTCATTGCAGCAAGAGAAATTGTGCAAATTATTTTCGGATTCAGCAGACTTTAAAATAAGTACTTCGGATTTTAGGAAAAAAATCTGATGTCACAGCATATTATACAACCATCAACGATTTTAAATTTTGCATTATATAATCTCTATTGATAGATGTTATTTTTTTAAAAGATGAAATATGCCTTAATATTTGTTAGATTTATAACTTAAATTTCAATACTTCTCTTCACTATAATCTTAGGAATACCGTAATAAAGTAATAATATTATTTAGTTAAGGTAAGGTTAGTTTAAATAAGTATTTACATTGTAAATTTAACTAGGACAAGTTTATCAAACACGATAACTAATTAAGAGTGACATATTTTAATACTAAAAGCCTGAATATTAACATTCCTGTTTATTCTGGCATAACCCACAACTTCATTTCTTATTCTCTATGTATTCCCTTCAAAGGAACAGAAATACTTCCTACTTTAGAAATAAATTGTAAGCTTAAAAATAAAATATGAGTGATAGTGTTAAAAATAAGAATGAAGAGAAAAAGATTTACACAACACAGTTGTTTCATTCTCCAGCGTGTAACATCTGGAAGGTGTAAGATTTATTGTAGTGAAACTAAGTGAGGGAGCAACTTTCATATCTCTCTGCCCCTCGTGCTTCTCTATTACACACTTTGTTTTATTTACTTTGTTTTTCATGTTTTCATAACAATCAAGATGTTATCAATGGTCCGTTATAAATATTACAGAATTCTAAGAGAGACAAGTAATATTTTAAAAATTACTTTCTACTTTAGCAACCCATTACCTAATAACATTAGTAATGCGAAATTTACTGTTGTTTGTCATAAAAGTTTGATTCAACCGTTTTAAGACAGATTTATATCCAGTTAAGTAGTTTTTAATGTGATATTTTTTAAAGTATTTGAAGACTATAGCAGAAGTGGATTTAAAAGAAAAATGTTTCGTGTTAGTAGGAGAAATAAGGGTTTTTCTTTTTTTGAACCAGGGCACAAGATAGTTTCGAATCTAATAATCTATATAATCAGATAATTCCATAGCAGTTTTTAGAATATCATATGTTTTGTGAGTACTTGTGCTGTGAATGTGTTTAAACTGCACATAATTAAAAAAAAATGAAAAGTCGAAAGAAGGACTTTCCGGGAATCCAACAGGAATGCTGTGGTTGAAATTTCTTAACCGGAAGTAAAATTTTAAAGAGGAATATTATTTTATTTTTTTAGTTTTTGTCAACTTTTTCTAAAATAGTGTCGTAATTTTCCTTCTCAGTTTTTTTTTTTTAAATTCAGTCCTGTTAGGTTTTTAATTGAACTATCCAGAAAAGATTGTTGGATTATCTGGCTGTTTTCCGTTGCAGTTACCGTGATCGCTCTAAGTTAATTTTACGTTTAAGAAAGATTTCCGGAGAACATCGGAATAGTGGCTCAGGGATTAGTCTTGGAGTCGGATCTGTGGGATATCTCATGATAGTATTCTAGTAGGATAAGAGGACGATATATTGCTGCTGTGATTGTCACACGAGCATTTGGTTAGATCTTGACCCAAGTCTGGCGATAGAAAAGACAGAAATAGTTCTGCTTTCCAGAATGCGCATTTAAATTTATCTAGAGATGGTATGGGAGACGAAATGGTAGTAGACAAGTAAGTGCACGATCAACTTTATTAGGATAGGCCTGGATACTAAACTCTCGTTCTGGAAGCAAATAAGGCATTTCTCAAAGAAAGCCACTAAAATGGTATCGGTGCTGAATAGACTGATGGCGCCCAACCATCTTGATGGGTAAACGGCGACTTTGATGACACAAACTTTGTATGAATACAAAGCCGCCCTATATCGGTACAAAGAAGAGGATCGTCTGCTTTTATCGGACTGTCTCGCAGACCGCAATATATAATTGCAATTATTAATAGAACTAGCGGGGAAAAAATTGTCGTCTAATAAGAGGTCCTCCTTCTTGCGGTAAAACATACTTCTCTGTATGTTTATCTAAATTAATGTTAAACTGTGGGTTTATAGCGAATACTAATCGCTACTCACAGTTTCTGTTACAGGATCGCCCACGAAGGAATCTCTTAATATTTGACGAACCTAATGTAGAACCCGCCAGTTTGGAAAATGATACACCAGCAAACATAAAATATGAATCGTATAATTTAGTTATTAAGACACCAGTACTTGTAACATGTATTCGGGATCCATTTCCACATGATACTGTATTTAATTCAAGAATTTATCGTACCATGTGGGAATGCCCGATGAATGAATTTATAACTAACTTTAACAAAAATGTACATCCTATTGGATTATATGAGACATTGGTATATGGTTCTAATATAAATATAATACCGGATGATGAATATTTTGATATGCTCGAAATATTATCACAGGTAAATGAACAAGCAGATGTACCTGATCCATCAACATCAGTAGTATCAATGCCTGATTACTATGCAGTTCTGGAAGAATTATTATTTTTGTAAGGAATTATTATCCTTTATATTTGACTCCTAGTTCCTATTACATCATAAGTTAAGTAACTACGGTTTCTACCTTTTCTGCCTTTTTTTTTTATAGGAGTCATTCGTAACAATGAATTGTTATAAACTAAATTATCATCAAAATAACGATAACCTAATGGAATACTATCTGGTGTATAAGCTGAATAATTTGTAAATGGAGAATTTAAATCAATTCTAACAAGTACATTTAGTACGAATTTCCTAAGTACCAGAAACGCTTACAAAGTCCTGTAATTCAGTATCTGGGTTGTTAGATTGAACAGGAACTATCGGTTAGAGTTTACCGATATGCAAACTGGGTGGAATATGTCCAGAATTTGGAGGAACATGATCAACAATAATAATAGTGTTAGAGAATTAGAATTAGAATAATGCAGGGAGGGACTAAAAACCCAGGCACCACAGCCACCCATTAAGGCTTATTGTGCCAACCCCACAAACCTAATAGAGGAAGCCCCCTCTTCATGAGGTCCAAAACCTTTCCACCAGTCCTTCTTAGAGTACGATTTCCTCCGGTCTCAATATGCAGAAGATCTCGTATCGCAGTCTACTTATTGCAACGCAATCGAACAGCAGGTGAGAGGCCGTCTCCTCCTTCTCCTGATATAGTCTACACAAGGAGTCTATATCCACCAACCCTACCTTGTGCAGATGTTTTTTGAACCTGTCGTTCCCAGTAAACAGGCCCGTTATCAGAGAAATCTGATACCTGCTTAGACCCAAGATGCATCTGGTCCTTCTTCTACACAGCTCTGGCATAACCATTTTGCCGTGTTTTGCCCCAGTACTTAGCCTCCAGAATCGGTTATGCTCCCTCCGAGTCCATTCTCTCAGAGCTGCCCTCGCTAAACTTTTGGCTACCCCTAAAGCGGGTTCCGGCCCATAGAATGGAGTATTCGCTCCCACCCTGGCCAGTTGGTTGGCTATTTCGTTACCTGTGAACCCCTTATGCCCCGGCACCCATACTAGCCGAACTTTGTTGTGCCGGGATAATGCCTCCAGGGCGTCTCTACACTCCCTGACCAGAGGGGAGGTGATTCTGAATGCCCGAAGTGCATTCTGCGCAGCATGGCTGTCCGAGAAGATGTTCCGCAGGCCTTTTTGGACCCATCCGTGAACCAGGATTCCCCAGTCCGGCCCCGTTTTTCTCAGCTTTTAGCCCACTCCGACCGTGACGTTACTATCACTTGGAAGGGGAGCTCAAAGTGGAATGTTGGACAGCACTCCTCCCCAGTCATCTTAAAGATAGGGCCAGGGTCAACCTTCTGAATAATGTCCAAGTGCTTGGCTAGGGAGCTTCTTTGTTTCCATTGGCCATTGTTCATTAGTCTGTACGCACTAGCCCTCGCCACCGCTTGTATCAAGAGATGAAGAGGAGGCAACCCCAGCAGTACCTCTAATGCAGCTGTTGGGGCACTACAGAATGCCCCCGAAATCAGCATGCAGTCTTTGAACCCCAGAGAGGTTCTTTCTCGCACCTTGCTGTTCCGTTTTCGGCCACCACACAACTGCCCCGTAGGTGAGGACAGTTATGATGGTCCGTTTATAGAGCCAGTGGGCCATTTTTGGGGAAAGTCCCCATTTTCCCGCAGGCTCTGGTGACTCCAAAGAGAGACTTTTTGCCTTCTGTGTCACATACTGAAGATGTGCTCCCCAGGTGAGTTTGGAGTCCAGCATGATCCCCAAGTATTTCACCTGACCAGACACCTCTAGAGTTGTTCCGAAGAAGTTCAATGTGCTAAAACAATCCACATTCCTTCTTCTGGTAAATGGAACCAGAGTGGTCTTAGAGGGGTTGACCTGATGGCTCTGCACCACCCCTCCATAGTAATAGTATTACTTTGTTCTAACGGAACTTTACTATAATCTTCAAAACTATTTGGTTTAAATTGGACAGGAGTTAAATTTGAAGTTTTAGATATATTAAATTTCACGCCTTTGAATTCGGCATTGTAAATAGATAAATCCTCGCCACCTAATAAATAAGTATGTATGTGGCATCATCATTTACAATGTGAGAATTGTATAATAATTTATATAATGTATGTGCTCTTGGAATACCAACTACAAGTGGAAATATTTTTATTAAATTCATCGCTCCAATTACCATAATCCCATAATCTTTCCGTGGCTGCACTCCTATTGATCTGATGGCTCAGGATCGAAAAATGGAGCAAGATATGAGGAACGTACTTTGATTTTTGAGATATTTTATTTAAAATATAAAGTTGCTCAAAAAGCAGGTATTATCCGGTAAAAATTTATTTTCAAAAATTAGACACGATCGCAGTTACTTCCTCCTTCTTACTAAGGAGTATAAGGAGTTAGCGGAAGTAAAAGTCAGGTATGAAACATTCTCACGACCTTCTAAAGATAATGTAATTATTGTAATTGAAAATATAAATGAAAATTTGCTCAAAGTTAATTTTAGGTTTCATTTAAGTTCTACCAGAGATCAGGCTATAAACTTTTAATAAAAATTGGTCAACCGGAAATGCCATTTTACTTAATGTTTTTTGTTTAGTTTTGCGACTTTACTCAAAAACAGTTCCAACGTGCTTTCTTTCAACTTTATATAATACCAACAATATATAAAGGAACTATAATTTTCATTTGCGACATTTTTCCAGAGAATTTCATTGTAGAAGGTTGACCGGAAGTACGACTTTATAATTTTTTTTTTCTTTCCTGTTTCCTACCACCTACTAGTTCCATTGAACTTGGTATACAAACTACGCTTATCACTTGTGTTTGACAATTTTTTTTCGTAGTAAGTATCACTCTCGTGACATTTCTCGTTTAAGTTCTTACAACTACACAATAAAATTGAAGCCAGTTAAAATTCAGTAACAATTCCAAGTCTGAACAAAAAACTCTGTCCATAAATAACTTGGTAAATTGTAATAAGAAAAGTTGTGAGCGTGTTTTAATGTTTTTTTTTCTTTTTTTTTTAATTGAGAGAAGTATTTTTTATTAAAATAAATATATTTTATTTATTTATTTATTTATTTATTTATAGAAATACAATTAAAAGCCAGTGATCCAAATTCTTTTGATAATGGTATCTTAGAAATTACATAAAAATTCAATTTATTACATATAATGTTTTCTTTGGTATTTTCAGAAATGTTGGAAAAAGCTTTTCACTCGTTGAAATATTTTTTTTATTAAAGACATATACTTTGTTGCTATGGTTACAGATGACTTTATGATATTTTCCGTTTTTTTTTTTTTTTTTTAATTTTTTTTTCCCCTGTCGTAACATTAATGCATTTGTCGTCAAGTGTTTTTCTTGTAATAAAGATACACAGTTAATAAAAAAAACCTCCCCCAGTTATTTTACTGCGTAGTTTTTGTCGTTGAAATATGTCAGCTATATCGTTAAAAACATATTCAAATCAGAATAATTGAAAATAGCTATCTTAATGGTTTGTAATATAATATTCTATTATTAATGCAGTTTGTAACAAACATTTAATTGAGTTAAATGCCTCGGTAATTACAGTTTTCTGTCTAAACAAAATTATACCTATTAGTTCAAGGGCGTTATTATTATTATGCAATATATATATTATAGAATATATATTGCATAACAATATAAGAAAATTTGGTGTGAAATATTTACATTATTTTCTCTTGTAATAAATACTCTTATTGGAGTCACCCTTTAAGGAGAGATGAGATGCGAAAACTCTGGAAGATGATAGGTTAAAAACTGCTCTGAAAGAGTGTGTGTATGTGTAGAAAAAGATGTCTGAGGTTGAATTCAGTAGAAATGAAAAATAAATTATGAGAAAAAAGAACCAAAGAACAACAGTTGTGACACAGTACCAAACAGCAAGCAGAAGCCATGGTGTTGAATAATTAACTATAGTAATTACAGACGCAGATTTTTAATAAAAGTAAAATGGGTAAGAGAAAGTAATATTAAATTTCTCATTAGAATTTTTAAATTTAAATGTTAATATGCAAAAGCTTGGAAAGTTACTTATATTTCTAACAAATTCGTTTGCAAACCCAATTTATTATCACCACCTTGACTTAAATTTAAAATATATATATATATATCTTTTTTAGCGCAATTCTTTTTTTAATTATCTAAAAGCAAAGCGGGCCAGATCGGTCTTTATTTGGTTTTTGGACATATACATTTTTGTTGTTAACTTATTTCATTATTAATTTAATTTCAGAGGTGTATTTAGTGAAATAAAGAAGCAAAAATGATAAAGACTTATTTGATAAGAAATTCTATGTATTTACACAAAGAACCGTATAAGTTGAATAGTACAAAATAAAAAATAATCTTATGATTTAATAAATTTACAAAAATAAAATATAAAAACTTATTGTATGCTTCTTTAATAGTGGATAGCATCGCCTCGCTTCTTTATCACATGTCCTAGGCATGCTTCTAACGAGCTCAAAGGCTTCTTCCAGGATGATGCGTTGTCTTATGCTTCCAGTGACACTGCCTGAAGAGTTTCATAATTGAATAGAGAAGCTAAAAATCGATTAGTGATTCGACCTATTATCCGCCGTTTTAGCCACAAGTTCTCTCTATTGTGTTGATCAGGCTGGCAACTATACCGTCGATACCATTTCTATCAGAGAAATCTTTAACTATACCCGATCTATGAGTGCCCGGATTATCAACCGCATAAACGAAGGCATTTCCGATTTCTTGAAAAATACGCAACACTACCGCTCCAAGGATTAGTTCATTTCACCAGTAAAGTAAAGTAAAGTAAAGTAATGCCTATTTTTTCAGGCGGGCTTAACGTCCAACTACCAAATTAGGTGTCGTGGACGGGGGCGGAAGCACCTACTTTACTATTAACATTTTTTAAACAAATATAAAATTTAGCAGTTATACGCTGGACTCGAACTGGGGTCCTCCCACTTACAAGTCCACGCTCATAACCACTACACCAACACCCGCCCCTCCATTTCACCAGTAAATGTGCGATTTCCTATGACTTGTAAGGGAATTTCTCGATCCTTGAAATCAGCCCCCTCTTAGAGTATAATGGAACCACCACCTTATGCATCGGTGGATGTCACATTTTGTGTTATAGCTGTAAGGATGTTGTGAGGAGATGCTTGGTTGTTTGATTTGATGAATGATTAACACCATAAGATGGTTAAGATATGTAATTGATATAAATATATATGACTGACTGCCAAGGACTTTACGCTATAGAGTTAAGAACTACTGAACTGAACTGACAGACTGACGTGGCTAAATGATATACACGGAGAGATGAGAGTTATAATAACGGAGTGATATCTGATGTGTGAATCAACTGAATTCTATCTGAATGATCTCTGATTGCCTTTCTCTCATATATATATATATTGGCCGAGCCTCTCCTCTCTTTGCGAGAGGGGCTGTTTCTCTCCGCTAGAGTGGATGAGTGGTGGGGGTTCACTACCCCTACATAGGGCTCTCCTTGGTACCGCCAGACGCTTATGCAGCAGACATTGCTGCAAAGAAGAATTCTGGTAGCACATCACATTGTAGCATTCGTGAAGCCTATGGATGACGCAAAATCCAAGTCATCTACACTTAGTCTTCTTACTATCAGTCATATTTATTGCAATTCCGAACACTAACGAATTTGCACACAACCTTACAGTCTTGAGGAGAACAATATCAACTATTGATAAGAGAGTGAAACATACTTAATCCATTCTATGACTTCATTCATGATAATGTAGTTTTCATAAATGAAAGGTGCTCCAAGGATCCACATATAATCCTCATATTTTCGCTATTGCTTACTACTTGTATAATATAAAAAAATCTGGTGTAAAACACACACACAAATTTCTCTTACTCCAGTTCTCAAAATTATAATTGACAAATTTTATAGTTAGGGCACCAAATTTAATGAAATTCGTCGAAAACTGAAAAAACTGTTCAGTAAAAGCGCACCTCCGGTTTACAATTTTCTTGAAACTCGGAATTTCGGCCATCTATTTATTTC
The DNA here is from genome assembly GCA_011037195.1 of Triatoma infestans. Classification (NCBI taxonomy): domain Eukaryota; kingdom Metazoa; phylum Arthropoda; class Insecta; order Hemiptera; family Reduviidae; genus Triatoma; species Triatoma infestans. The sequence goes on along the minus strand of JAAEAF010002471.1, from coordinate 40,487 downwards.
TAATTAATTTTGTTTCGGTGGTTGAATTGTATAATCAACTATGATAGCATTTTGGAGAAAAACATAACCCCACTCCTTCCCCCAAAACCCCCCTTAAATGACTTTATCAGAAGAAATGTTTCAAATAAAAGTTGTAGCTCTTTATATGTATAGTACACATTCCTATTTTAAAGAAAATCGTTGGAGCCATTTTCGAGAAAATACTGAAAAATAGATTTCAGTAAAAACACACTTCCGGTCGTCCAATTTATTTCAAACTCGGAATTTCAACCATATTTTAATTCTAATTAATATTATTTAGATGACAGAATTATATAGTAAACTGAAATAGCACTTTAGAGGAAAATCTAACCCCAGCCCTTCCACCAAAGTGCCCTTAAATGCATTTTCTCGGATGAAATAAAAGTTGTAGCTCATTGTATGTGTACTTGATATACCAAGTTTCAAGAAAATCGTCGGAGCTCTTTTTGAGAAAATAGCAAAAAAAGTATAAACACCAATCAGTAAAGTGGTACTTCCGATTGAGGGATTTTGACAGATGACCCACTGTCGTATCCCATGGTGATAACTAAACGGAATATCAAGTTTCAACTTTCTACGGTTTTTCGTTTTTGAGCTATGCTGTCCAGATTCACACCCACACACACACACACACACACACACACAGACTATTTTCTAAAAACCACATTTTTTGGACTCAGGGGAGGTCAAAACGGATATTTTCGGTGAAAACTCGATATTGAAAATTGGCACGATTACAATACTTCCGCTTACAAAGAATAAGAGAAAGTAAAAATACTAAGCGAACTCTGATCCAAATAACTGATTGATGACAGGTTAGAATATAAAGAGAAATGGTTTAAGTATTCTTTCGAATGTTGATGCGTGTACGAATATACTGGAGCAAATGGAAAATAAATTCCTCTTGGTTAGGGATGCTTTGAAAGGGTAAAGGAAATAAAAAATTATTAAAGTGAATAAATAAATAAACAGATAATCACACATCTGAAAACCACTGAATCACGCTTATAAGACCCCAAAAGATGTACTTGTGGTAAAAATTCAATTCCGGTAATTTGACACGATTTAAATACGGAGAAAGCAACACGATTTTTAGGAGGAAGTAAAAATCTAGAATTAAAACGAAACTATTCATCAGGATCCTCATTAGGCTAAAAATGATTGCCTTTATTTAAATTAAATAAATTATGAAGTAAACTGGGTATAAATTTAAAATAATTAATATTTATTGTTCTAAAGTTCCCTTTAATAAATATTAGGAATTAGTACGAGAATAAAAGCTAATATGTGTAACAGATGTGCGATGTAAAGAGATCACGGAGAGAAAAGCTGGCCCGATTACATACATCCTCTACACGGCTAATAGTATTATATTTGAATCCTACAATTATTTACAATGGATATAATATATATAAACTTTTATTGTTTGATCAGTTTGTTTCTATTTATAAAAGTAACACTAGATATTGTTAATTTCATTTTTTATTATGTTAGCAAAAAATAGGGGACGATTCAATCTAGTTTCATGTCATTTCTAAAAGCATCTGATGTCTGTCACAAACAAATTCAACTCTACACTATATTTTGCTGAATATATATATATATGAAAATAGGCCGAATATCAGTTTTATAACTGATACTGACACTAAAGTTTATATAACAGTTGTATTTTAACATGAGATCGTTTAACTATAGGTCGACTAATATTTGTTGAACCTCGACAACTGAAGGAACTACAGCCGATTTTGGTCAAAAGAATACGAAAGTCGACGTTTACATAAACATTCAAAATACTATATAGTGCTGTGAAGTTACATATACTAAGTTACTTAGTAAAAATGTAATGTTTACAAAAGACATTTAAAAAAAAAATACTTTTAGATAAAGTACATTACACCAAGCAGGAATAAACACTATTTCGCTAGCCAAAATAGTAAGTAAACAAGCAACCTTCCCAACTTATCGCATATAAAATATTTACTTACACACACGCACATATTTCGATGTTTAAGGTATTTTGGTTGACCTATAAAGTAAAGTAATCAATTTAAATTAAACTATATTGACGTTTCAATTTGATGTTGGTTTGTAATTATAGTTTATATTCTAGTTTAATTTATTATAAGAAGCTAGGAAGCAATTTTTAAACCTGCTATTTATATGTAATTACTGAGAACACGCATTTGTTTAGCACACAATAGATAAATTATTATCTCAATTGTAACATCATATCCATTTTTTTTTTAGTTTCATTATCAGTAAACGAATTCATATGCTTCCCTCTCCCTTCTTTAGCCGCACTCGTCGACCTTGGCCACATTCCACTTCTTAAGTATCAGGTTATTTTACCCTGTCTATGTCTCTTGTCCTGCTATGTCTTCCTGAACTCTTCCTGAATTCCACGAGTAACTTCTTGCTAGCCGTCATTTGTAGGAGGCACATTAGCGCGCACAGACTAAGTCAGCTTCTCTGAATGTGCTTGCCCCCACAACTGCTATTCTGTCTGTTTTTTTTTTTCTAGATATCTTTCCTCTCAGAGATGTTCAATCCCTTGTTTATTAGAAAGAAAGTCCTCTAATACACAAGGGATTGAACAAGGTTTCTTGGAGTCAAGATCCCCAAAATTAGTTCTTGGAGCGCAAGTAAATGGGCTTCATTTTGGTTGTTCCTTGTCTTATGAACCATTTATATCCGCCGGGTCCTCAAATTGCATTTTAAATGACGTCCAAGCCGCTTCACCACTAAGTTGATGGTTTCTTCGGACGCAGTGGGTAGCCTAATTTTTCTAGGAGGCTAGCTCTACTTTCTGCTGACTTTTCGACTCTTACTTCATTCGTCTGCTTGCAAAGCTCTATCAACTCCTCGCAGCCTATACACGCGGTCCTACTACCTCTGAATATGTCTGGATTGCCAGAGCTTCTCCTTCTTCATTAGTTTAATAAAGAACTAGTCCCTCAGAATTCGTATTTATTTATAAATCAGGGGTATCTTCCGTTACTGCCCCACGTTTCCTATGAAAACAGACTTTCTTAAGGAAAATTACTTTGAACCTTTACTGAATTTTATAGTGACAAGTATATATGACAACCCCGGAATCCTGAATCTCTGAAAGCTTAGGTGCAGCCTGAATCTTAAATCCTAAATAGATTTAATTAACCCAACATACTAAAAACATCAAATTTTTTGAAGGATAAGAAAATTTCACTTATTGAACCACATCAACCAAACCGTAGACTAACCACAACCTTGGATCCAATCACAGTTCATCAAATCCCTAGACTACTCTACACCTCTCTCAACCGTCTTGCATTATTCATATATTGGGAACAATATGCTTCCCAACTTTCCATCTATTTAGTGTCTTTAGTTTAGTATTTATATTTGGAACACTCCGTATTCATTGTTAACCTCGCTATACAAATCCCTAATGACAATATAGCTTCTTAGGTCTTAATATGACTTCCCTCTATAACTTGACACAAACTTATTGAAGTAATAGGAATAAAACATGGTTTATTGTGTACGACACCATCACAAGTTCTTAATAATTGTAATGCTGTGACCAAAACAAGAATTGCTGAAAACTAACTTATAGGCTAAGGAAGAAACTAACTCAGTTCTATTTTATTTTCATACAACTCTTAAATGCAGCATGAATAAAAGACTGGAAAGGAGAACTAGATAAGACACTGAAGCAGGCTTTTAAAACGTTTAATAACTGAGGATAGCGGAGCACGATTACTTGTTCATCAAAGATCTTTCTGCAAGAATTAATATCTAGCTGCTGCAGAATCCCTCTAGAACTTAAAACTTGAAGAAGCATTAAGTCGTTCTTGTTAAAGACTTTTTATTATTAATAACAATAATAAATTTAGCATGGTTGATTTAATATTGGACAATTAAAGCCAATAAATTGAAACTTTACCTTAAAATTTAATCATGATCAAAGTTTAGAAACTGTGTAAGTATTGGCAAACTTTGTAAATAGTGTTTTACAAAACTTATTAACTAATTGTTGTGGTGGAAGGAATGTTCCCATTCCAATACAACAACCGTTGGCAACTGATGTTATCCTCACCTAATGAACACAGCTGTTCTTGGCGGGAAAACAGAAGTTTGAACAGTAGTACAAGCAAACGTCAAACTCTTTCCCTTCACTCAAGTGGTGAAAGGGAGAAACTTCTCGGATATATAAACATAAAGAGCATTCTAGTTTATTCCACAAGAAGAAATATTTCCATAATTAAACAAACATCAAGCGCTATCTTATATCTATCTCTTCTGGTACGGATATGATGTTCATATTCAATCCTTGATTAACACTGTATAAGTCCTTCTTTCGTTTATGTTACTAGTATTTACATTGTAAATGAATAATTTGCTAAACAGTATACTTTTAACCACGAGACATACTATATATACATTGTAGCAGAAGTAAAACAATTTCTTTAACTTTATTGGTAGGATGTACTCTGCATACTAATGACATATTTAATTTTTTTTTAATTTAAGGCACGTCAATATCCATGGTTATTGGCGCCCGGAGCCTTCTCAGTGCACTGCCGGCCTTCGCACAGTGTTCTCTCGTCACAGACAACACTGTCCATCACCGGACAGTGAGCTGTAGAAGCTCCTAGGAAGGAAAAATCTAAGGGCAGCTGGACTCAAACCCATGTCCTCCGCGTGGGAGTCCACTACGCTATTCCCTTCCCTTGTCGTATTTAAATGAACTTACATTAATTTAGCCGAGCTAAAGTATTGCCAATACTTTATAATCTTTATGCTTTGGCATCTTTATAATGCTAAAAATACTCCTTTCATAAAATAGTATTCGAATAGATATTTCTATAAAAATCGTTACAAAAGTTTTCAGCAATTCTAGAAAATACTAAATGAGTAACCCTTTAATATTTCAATATAATATTGTGTAATTTGGCCTGCTTTGCATATTAAAATTATATGAACAAATGAATATATAAATAAAATTAAAAAAATGGGCAGTAAATATTATTTATCACTTTCAACAGTCAAAGGAATGGCGCTTACCTTGAAACGCAGAATCCTGGTTGCCCAGTGCTGGAAGACCGATAGTCCTTAGCCTACATCGGGGTTAAGGGGAGAGGAAAAATAGGAATAAGGAAATAAATCTTATGTGCCTATAACTCTTGAGTCTTGATCCATACACTGCCGCTTGGCTAATGATTCTAGATAATAATTAAAGTGCTGCCAGAAGCTGCACGGCAGCAAACCAGAAGTAGCAACCATGTGGTTTCACAGTGAGCTCTAGCATGCCAGGAGACTACAGGAGCCGCTTACTCGACCAAAGGACCAGTTTAAACACTACCAAGGAAAACCAGAAGTAACTAACTTGAGTTTTCACAATTAAGGAGAACCGAACTGGCTTGAACTGTATAGACAGATTTACTATTGGAGAGTGCTGCATTACAACTTGCTTGTTCAAGTTTAGTCACATAGTGACTAACTGCTTCGAGCAACTAACGGAGAGAGGGAAAAATGCATAGGTTACTCCCTCTCTACTCTTAGGACACAGCCTGATAAATTAATAAATTATTATCAAGGTGGTTTTTCCCCGCACCATTCGGGAGGTCTCTGAGCTTGCGCTCACACTCGCCCAGAGAAACCATCGACTTCAGAAAGGGAAGGAGAAAAAGAGCGAAAAAAAATTCCTTCCCTCCCTCCTCCACCAACCCAAGTAGGCAGCGCGAAAACACGCTATCCAAAGGAACCTGATACATCTAAGCATCCAAACAAAACAACAACAAAGCCCCAGGAGTACCCAACAACAAGCACAACACTAATAAAAGAACCACAAAAATAAAATGAATAAAAACCTTTAGCAACCACACGCACACAACCACACAATAAAAACATCCACTCAAAGCCTCGCATATACCCATAACGTAAAACCCCTAACATCCTAACAAGAACCAGCAATTCCCCAAACCCAGCAGGTAGTACAATACCCTCCACGAAATAAAATTATTGTGGACTGTTGGCGGCAGATTTAAATTTATATTAAATACTGAACAAAAATTGTTTGAGCCGTTTTCGAGGAAATTGTGAAAACTGAAAAAAAGAAGCGATTCAGTAAAGTCGCATTTCTAGTTGATGGATTTTGCCCGAAAACATCATTTAGTAAAAACATTTTGGCACATGTTCGTCAGGCTTCCAGACGTGGATGACTTATGGATGAGTGCAGTGGGTTGTCGGCAGTCTAAGATGCTCATTGGGGGTCCGGACGGAGCTTTGAGTAGCGAGATCCAATGTCTTTCACGGACCTCTCTCAGGCATCTGGTTGGCTTCCTCACTCTGGTTGGCATTGTGGCTTAAGGAGACATCTCTATACAATGGGACTCATGCCTGGCCCATTTTGTAGAGTTTGTGAGACGGAGGAGAAAACACCCATGCATCTGATGACGGATTGTTTGGGCTGTGAGGAGATTAGGTTTAGGGCCTTCGGCCGGAATAGGATATCGGTAGGGGATCTTAAGCTATGTCCTTTTAAGGTTTTGGTCCGAGTTGTTCGGTCTGTGGTGAAACTTAAATGGGTAAAACCTGGACCTGGACTTTTGTGCCGGACCCAGTAGTTGTTATACTTTAGGGGTAGCTATATTCTAGGGATGCTTTGGATAGCGTAGGGTCCAATAATAATAGTAAAAACATTTTAATAAGTATAAGAGAAAGTAAAAAAGCAGTTGTACAATTTCAGAAAAGTGCCTTTTTAAAGTCTTTCGGTCAAATTGTGTTGGAAAAACGGGTGTAATGAGGTGGGGTACTTAGCTGGTGCAGCTGATCCTATAAAAGATCTATTTTTTATCCTTCTATTTCTTAATAATTTTTGATGAATTGCTGAGCAATCAAAGTTCATAACTTCCTCTCAATCCCTAAAGGATTCTTCTTTTTTTCAGAAAATTGTATAACGCTGTAGAAAATTGAAAACTCGTTATTATAAACCAATACAATAAGCTATAGTATTACTAATGGTTGAATGAATACCACAGGTTATTTTATCATTGTATTGTTCATGTATTTTCTTTCTTCTACCATACATTTTATTGAATCATTCCGCTCAGTCGCGTCAATTCTACTATTATATTATTTATGTAAAGTTTTCTTATCTCATTAAATTTATTTATTGATTTTTCAATCACTAGAAATGTCTCGCAACTAAAATTTGACCACTAACTAGTGATTTATTAACAAATTTAAAATTTATCTCCCGCCCTAGTAATAAATAATTCACAGAAAGCTCTAGATTATTAATGACCATACAAAACATGATTTCATTAGATATAGTTTTCCCACCAGAGTTGACAAGTACGCATAACATTTGCTAATTTTGTGATTAGGTTTAATCCCGTCACTGGTAGAATGCTTAATAAAATCAGTAATAATCTAATCAATAATAGTCCTAAAGGAAATTTTCAGTAAATGAAATAACTAATTATCCAACTTGTTTAAAAACTGGGTGTGAAACACTCACACGACTTTCTCTTACTGGAACTAATACAATTACAAAACAAAAAAAATGACAAATTTTTTTAAACCATCAACCACCACCACAACGATTTGTTTAGACATGCACTGTTTACTAAATATTTAGCTAGGCTTATATTACCAAGGTGTAGGGGTTTATACTTGTTAATTTCTGACATCATCCTTTGTCTAAAAACTAAACCCTTTAGCGAAAAATATTTTAATAACAAATTTAGAAATACAGAAACAGATTTAGCGGAAACAAATTTAATAATACATATTTTCAGCAAAATGTTTCAAATAAAAATCGATACTTTTTATCTGTGAAGGGATGGCTAGTGATGAAGACACTGGTAAATTTCACAATAATATAATTAATAATATTTACTTAAACTGCCGAATGACTAGTTGATAGAGCGAAAGAGAGAGACAGACAGAGTGGTAGCCTAAAAGCACCTATGTGTATCACTAACGATTACTACTGATTTTCCTCATGCTTAATATGATGTAGCGTTGTCTTTTATACGAACTTTCTTGACCCACCTACAATTCGTAGTCCCTCCTAGTTTCTTGTTGAGCCAGTTAGATTTCTTCTTGCCCCCTTTCTTATTGAAGTATTTAGGGGGCGCTAGCTGTAGTAGCGGGGATGAAGGCGTATGAGCGGTGGGGAAGTTGAGCGGTGGGGAAGTAGATGTATGTTTTTGGTGGGGCAGTAGATGTATGTTTTTCCACTGTATGTTTTTCTGAGCAAGAAGAAACTGTTTCAATTCGAGTTTGCTGGCAAAAAAAAAAAACCAGCGCCACTCTAATTTTATTTTAGAAAACAGAGCTAATGAAAAAGTTAACACTTGAGCAAAAGTCGTGATTTTTTAAATTGATATTTGAAGTATGGTCTACTAAGAACTGGGCGACAAAAGAGGTGAACAAGAAAGAAGATTGATAAGCAAGAATTTTTAGGGCGACGGCACCTTAGAGGAAGTTGCGCTGGAGAGAAAGAGAGAGACAGACAGAGTGGTAGCCTAAAAGCACGTATGTGTATTACTAATGATTACTACTGATTTTCCTCATGCTTAATATGATGTAGCGTTGTCTTTTATACGAATTTTCTTGACCCACCTACAATTCGTAGTCCTTCCTAGTTTCTTGTTGAGCCAGTTAGATTTCTTCTTGTCCCCTTCCTTATTGAAGTATTTAGGGGGCGCTAGCTATAGTAGCGGGGATGAAGGAGTATGAGCGGTGGGGAAGTAGATGTATGTTTTTGGTGGGGGAGTAGATGTATGTTTTCCACTGTATGTTTTTCCACTACATATCTGTACAGCTAGTGTTTTCAAATTTGAAGAAACTCGAAGAAGTTTTTGCAAACTAACCAAAACATACAAACACAAAAGCCTATTATGTATAATTACACTTCCGGTCATCTACTTTTTTTTTTCAAAACTATAATTCTAGCTAAGCTTTTAATGTATCTTAAAATTATATAAATGGGATCGTAATCACTTTTATTGAAGTAAGCACTTCAGGGAAAGCGTAACTTTGCTGTTTCCTTACAACACTTAATAAAGTCAATGTTCTTGGAAAATTGTTTTCAATAAAAGTGATACATACGAAGTTTAAAGAAAATCGTTAGGAGCTATTGGGGGGGGGGGGAAGGGAAAGCAAAGAATTGAAAAAAAACTATTCAATAAAGTGCACTTCCGTTCATAAGAGTGGATTTTGACTAAAAATTAGACGGTATCTAAACGGATTATAAAACTTACTCGATTTTTCTTTTAAGGAGATAGTTGTTTTTCAGACATACATACAAACACACAAAATACATCGATCACATAAAGACCATTGGCCGAAAACATTTTTTCACACACAAGAGACTTTAAAATAGGTATTCATTTTCTGGAGAGAAGAGAAATTCGAAATTTTGAAATTTTTTCAATCACCACGAACGAAACATCAGCAGCAAGAGAAAGTAAAGTTTTCGAGTTAAGAATTATGATAGTGTTAGTAAAATGGGGGGGATGGGGGAATTTTATTATTTTTTTTTTTAATCATTATATTATATAACAATAAACAAAACGTGACATCATCCTTTCAATATCATTAAATTTCTTCAAAAAAAAAGAAGAAAACAAAAGACAATTAGTGTACAAAATAATTTGATATTTCACAAATTTGTACACGTGAACCTAATAATGAATCTATTAGAAATTCTAAAGGATGCCAATTATTATTCATTATACAATAGGTTTTTTTTTTTTTTTTTGTTTAAATGTAAAAGTTTATTTGCTTAAGCATAATGAAACAGTAAACATAGTTTGTAAAGAAACTGCAACCATTGGCAAGGAAATATATGTATATTATCAGGTGCTAAAATGAAATCTTTTAACCAGAAATATCTTTAAAAAAAAAAATGTCAGAAAGAATAAAACGGCAATAACAAAGGATTATTTTTGCAAAACAATCATGCCTACACGCACTAGCTTAAACTCCCGTGATGTGAAGGGTGTACATTTAGTAAACAAGTTGTGATGGATATAAGCAGATTAAGGATAAAAACCATACGATCTGCGAATCATATCCTCAGAGAATAGGATAAAGATCGTCATCAGTCTGAATGAAGTGTAAAGTAAGGGAGAATTTCCAACATATAAACATGAATCACGGACTGTACAATATACAGAGTGTCCCATTTAAATGGGCCAGTTTTGAAATAACTCTTAAACGAAGCAGTACATCTAGAGAAGTAAACATAACGTTTGTTGAAGTATTTTCGCTCTAGTTTATGAGGGTGTTGATGTTTGTTGACTTTATTGCCGCCTTATACCTTAAATCGGTGGTTGAAAGTGGCGATTTCTTTTTGAGCCCCACTTTTTACTACTGTAATGAAAACTATTTAAAAAAAAATGAAGAAAAATGCTGTTAATTTCACTTCAATATTTCAAACCGTTGCCGAGATATCAATCATAAAGGTTCAATTTTCGTGTTTTTTCCCTACTTTTCTGTTTCGTAAACTAAAATTAAAAGCGGATTTTCTTATTCATTTCGAATAAATAAGAGAGATCAAATGCTGACAAAACTTAAAAGCTATTTTAAAACATAAGAGACTAAAAAAAAATCAGGTAAAACATCATTAAAAAAAACAAAAAAATTTTCCAAAAATTGATAAAAGAATATTTCATATTTATGAAAGTGGCCTTCTCAGCTTAAACGGCCTAAGGCAGACGCTGCCCAACATATGAAGTTGCTAATCGTATCATGTCTGCCGGAATTGCTAAGCAGGTTTGGATTAAATCTTCTCTAGGTGCTTCTGGAGTTGTTGGTTTCTTGGTATACATTTTTTCCTGTTTCCCGATCCAGCTGTTATTGAACATCTCATTCACTTCTCTCCTCGCCACTAAGGTATTGAGCGCGGGACAACCATCTTGTTGGAACCATATTCTTGTTATGATTCAATGGCACATCCTCCACCAACTGTTGCAACTCTTGGCGAATAAAATTGGCGTATTCTTGCCAATTTAAAATACCTGGCAGAAACTATGGGCCAATAGTTTTGAGTCCAGCCATTCTGCACCAAACATTTACACACTGATGTTCAGTAACCGCTGGACCAGGAGACAAGGACCGGTAAGCTGGCCTTCCAGAGCGCCAGATTTAAGCTTCTTGATTTTTGCTTTGGCGATATCTCAAACAAAAAATTTATGACAAGGTATCAACAACTCCAGAACCCTTCCACCAAGTACTAGAGAAGACTTAATCCAAACCTGCTTAGCAATTCCGGCAGATATGATACGGTTAGCAACTTCATATATTGGACAGCGACTGCCTTGTGCCGTTTAAGCCGAGAAGGTCATTTACAATAAATAGGAAATATTCTTTTATCGATTTTTGTAAATAAACTGTAAAATTGTTTTTTTTTGAAGATGTTTTACCTGATTTTTAAGTCCCTTATGTTTTAAAATAGCCTTTAAGTTTTACCAGCATTTGAATTCTCTTATTTATTCGAAATTAATAAGAAAATCCGCTTTTAATTTCAGTTTACTAAACAGAAAAATTGGAAAAAGAAAACAACGAAAATTGAATCTTTATGGTTGAATATCTCGGCAACGGTTTGAAATATTGAAGTTAAATTTACAATAATTTTCTGCATTGTTTTTTTAGTAGTGAAATAAAGTGTATACAATAGTAAAAAGTGGGGGTCAAAATGAAAACGCCACTTTCAACCACGATTTGAGGTATAAGGCGGCAATAAACAGGAAAACATCAACACCATCATAAACTAAAGCTCTAAATACTTGAACAAACGTTATGCTCACTTTTTAGATATCTGGCTTCGTTTAAGAGTTATTTCAAAAGTGGCCCGTTTAAATGGGACACCCTATATAATAAAGAAAGAAATATAATGTTAAACATATTTCTACAAGCTGCTTTCCCAATATGAAGATATTTTATTTTCCCACATAATTAAGATGCTACAATAGGCATTGGAATATAATTCAGTAGGAACTACTAAGAGTGTATCAGAGACATTTTCCGTGGTAGCCGGCTTCATTTTGTGGTCATCGACCGGTTTCGGGCGTTCGCCCATCTTTAGGATGCATTTGTCAGACAATGTGATAACACAGACATGCATAGAGCAAATCTGTGTTATCACACTGTCTAACAAACGTATCCTGAAGATGAGTGAACGCCCGAAATCGGCCGATCACCACAAAATGAAGCAGGCTACCACGGAAAATGTCTCTGATGCTTTCCAGCTCTGCGGAACCAACCACCACAACAACTATTAAGAGTGTAACTTAGAGAAAATGGTTCTAACGTGTTGAGTTGTTACTGTATTTGTTGGCAGATATAAAGTGTATAAACTCACAGGATTAAACAGGTATATATACAGCATTTTGATTAAAAGATATCAGAAGAGAGACAAATATTAAACAGCCAAGAGATATAAGTATGTACACAGTGTTTCTTGCTCTTAATAAGAGAAACTATTGCGATCATGTCAGAATTTTCTTCGGAAATAAATGTTTCGAGGTCCCCTGAGTACGAAAAAGTTTTTAGAGAACGGTGTGTGTGTGTGAATGTTAATAAAATTATCTTAAAAATGAAAAATCGGTATTCCATTTCGGGACCACTTAAAGTCCATCAACCGGAAGTACAAATTTAGTGAATGTTTTTTCAGTTTTTCACGATTTTTCTCGAAAATGGTTTGAACCATTTTTTTTTTTTTTTAATTCATTTACTATCTAATTCATAAATACCTATCGCTTTTATTTGAAACATTTTCCCAAAAATAATTTTTTGATGGGAATTATTTTTTGGGAACTTTAGCATTAAGCTTTCCTCTAAAGTACCACGTCAGTATAATATATGTGTGGTTTTACAACCTAAATAATAATTCTATATATATATGAGTCATTGCTAGAATTTCAAATTTGAAATAAATCGGTTACCAGGAAGTACGGTATTACAAAATAGGTTATAACCGTTTCTTTAAACGTGATATGTTATCACTTTTATTTGAAACAGGTTTTGATTTTAGAGGGGTTTTGCGTGTTTGCCAGTTATCCTTAAATTTAAACTGCACAAGCTTTGTCGTCCATGCGTTCAGGTTTACAATTATACAACAATTACCAAACATATAAACGTTGCTATTTTAATGGAAATTTGTTAATTAAGTTGTATTAGGTGGAGTAAGAGAAAGTTGTGTGAGTGTTTCACACCAGATTTTTTTTTTTAATTATTTGGAAATAAGTCTGTCTAACTTCGAGTTATCCAAAATTTTGGCTGAATGGAAGCTATGTCGATATAAACAAACAATTTCTGTGTGTTATGGCATATTTTTTTGTATAATAACTAATGAGTATAGGTAAATTAAAAAAGAGTGGCTAGCAGTGAATAACAACCCGATCCTCACCAAAAAAAAAGGTGAAAAGGTTTGTTTGCTTGAAAGCAATAGACATTCCGGTCGGAAGAACAGCCTAAAAGAGTGACTGGCTAGATTGCGATAAGCAACTCCCTAGAAGAAAAAGTTTGTTTAACTTTAGCCTACAGCAACAAACAAGGCGGCCGAGCGGAAAGGAAATAGTAAGGCTTAAATAAAACAACAGCTTTGAGACAAAAACATAACAAGTTTTTGTTTTCTTCCTATCCCAGATGTTCCATCTGTAGGCGATACGGTCGAATAGGCTTTGTTGGTACTCTATTGATTATTGGAACAGGGCTGGTGTAAGAATTATTCGGGAGGAGCACAATGGGCTCTTGAGGAATAATTAAGTGCATCTCCTGTCCTTTTGAAGGATCGGAGCTCTAGAATAGAATGGTAATCATAGAATGGAATAGAACGCTAAGATTTGTAGCCATGAGGTCATTGATTTTGGGAGGGCAGGAATCACAGTATCTTCCTCTAAAGGAGCATAATTTAATTAGCAATGGCTGATTCTCAATTACAGGAGGATTTCTTATGAATGGGAATCACACTTTCTAAATCTGTTTTGACCTCCAACACCTTGTGAATACAAAAACCTTTTATTTTCATCGAATTAAAGGGTTTTAGAAATATTTGGAATTTCAGATTTCAGCAGATACACATACACACGACTATTACATACTAGAGTTAATTTAAATTAATAACATTTTTTTCTAGATACTTACATATTTTTATTTAGCGCAGACATAAATAAAGTGGAGATATATGAATCTTATTCCAAGGCAGCCAATAGTTGAAGTGATAATATTGTAGTCCAGAAGTAGGCGCCAGTAATATTGAACAAACCTAAGTTACATTTGTAATTTAACATCATAGATTCCTAAGACCCCCCCCCCAAAGCCATTGTTTTCGGGAAAATGTATCAAATTAAAATAATACATTTATATAGGGAAGGGAATAGCTAAGTGGTTAGCGTACTGGACTCCCACGCGAAGGAGCCGGGTTCGAGTCCAGGTGTGCTAGCCTTAGATTTTTTTCTTCCTAGAAGCCTCTACAGCTCATTGTTGTCTGAGCGGATGGACAGTATTGTCTGTAACGAGAGAACATTGTCCGCAGGCCGGCAGTCACTGAGAAGGCTCCGTGCGCCAATGACCATAGATTTTTTTTTTTTTTGGCAATGAACCTGTTGGTTATTATGCCCTATGACTCGATAATCAAATATGTAAACACAAACAACTAGACATCACTGACAATAAGTAACTTAAAACAAAGACTATTTAATAGCGCAATGAATATTTAATAAGAGAACCAGTCTAATGGCTTCACTAGCACTGATGCACAATTGCAACTATCTAACACTTTATAACAATCAACAATAACAATCAAAATTATAAAACTATATTCCGTCATATAGGCGGATATCTTTTATGTACAGTACTAATCTATTAATGTTGTTGAGATCATTACCGAGAGCTTCCTGTATTCTATTTGGAATAGAGTTTAATAATCTCCATCTACTGTATAAAGGTCAATCTTGAACTATATGTTTTACTGTCAAGGGGCAGTTACCAAGGGGCCACTTCTCTACTCATCAGGAATCCGGGAGTTACGCGGGTATGACCAATTCTCAATCGAGCTATCACGACTTCTTCCCTCCTGTTACCTCTGTAACAGGTGTCCCAGGGTGCTACGATTCCCTTAGTTTGTTATCACTCACTGAGGTCCACTCATCTTGCCAATCTTGACGAATTTTCCTTTTAATATCATTTATTATGTCAAGTGGCATGTGTCTCTCGAATGTGGTCTCCATATTTGTCGCCTTTTTAGCAGCCAAATCAGCGAGTTCATTCCCTGCAATACTTGAGTGCCCTGGCACCCAAACAAAGACAACATTACTTCCTTGTTGTATACAACATTGCCTCATGTTGTACAAGGATGTATGGAGATTCTGTACAATTGGGTGCTTCGAGTAGATTTGTTTTATAGAGCATAAGGAGCTCATTGAGTCTGAACATATCGCTATGTGCCCCTCAATTTCTCCAACAATAGTCAGTGTCATGTCTGTTGCCATAGATATTGACGCGCCTTAAATTAAAAAAAAAAAAAACGTTTATATATACAGTTAGCATTCCAAATTTAAAGAAAATAGTTGTGGCTGATTAGAGAGTATTGGAGATATATTAGAGAAATTCAAAAAACTACCAACCTTACTGAGTAAAAGCAGACTTCGGGTTAACAATTTTTATTCATATTTAAAATTCTATCAATATACCTTCATATTAATACATATATTCATATTAGTAGATGATGGAAGCCGTACACTGTACAGAAGTGATACTTTAATGGAAAACTTAACACAACTGCTTCCCCAGATTCCCACTAAAAACCAATATCCCCAGAAAAATATTACAAATCCTACATATCTCTTGGGAGGCTACCGAGCTTTAGAATAGAATGAAAATAGCAACGAAAGAAAGTAATAATAGGTAACTACGCCGAGCCCAGGTCTCCTTTATTTATTTCACACACAAATTTACAATAACTTACAGAAATACATTACAAAATTCAAGTCATGGGTACCACTTTATTTATTTTTTCCTTTTTTTTCTTGGCATTAGCTTTCTCCATCGGCCACAATATGCAAAAAAGCGAACCATCATTACTGTGAGATTTCCAGCACCAGACGTGTCAAAAACCACTGTAAGAAACCAGCTCTTTCGTCTCATACACCATACTCCTGCCTATAATTACACATAGTGACATTTCTAAAGTAAACATTCGTCCAAATAAATGCATTCATTTAAAATAAAAGTCACTCATTCGGATAAATACACTCATGCCAATGAAAATTTATTCAAAACCAATGGAATAAGTTCCGCTAAAATTTAGGGTAGCGTTTTATTTAAAATTAAATACAATAATAGCAAAAATAGACACATTACAAAATATATGTTTTTTACTTTCTCTTACTCCTAGTAAGAGGAAGTATTGTAATCGTGTCAAATTTTCGATATTGAGTTTTCACCGGAAATATCCGTTTTGAGGTCCTCTATGTCAAAAAAAGTGGTTTTTAGAGGCAAGTGGTCTGTGCGTGCGTCTTTTGAACAACATAGCTCAAAAATGAAAAATCGCAGGAAGTTTAAACTTGATATTCGGTTTAAGTATCACCATGGGATCCTGTCAAAATTCCTCAACCGGAAGTACCACTTTACTAAATTTTCTCTTTTCCTTTTTTGCGATTTTCTCAAAAATACCTTAAACCATTTTCTTGAAAATTGGTATATCAACTACACATACAAAGAGCTACAACTTTTATTTGAAACATTTCTCTGGAAAAATGCATTTATGGGCCCGTTTTGCGGATTAGGTTTTCTTAGAAAAACTATTTCTGTTTGTTACAAAATTCTATCATCTAAATAACATTAATTAGAATTAAATATGTTGTTGAAATTCCGAGTTTGAAGAAAATCAGATGACCGTAAATGCGTTTTTACTGAAAAGTATTTTTCAATTTTCTGCCATTTTCTCTAAAACGCTTCCAACAATTTTCTTTAAATAAATTATGTGAATTACATAATATGTAAAGAGCTACAAGGTTTATTTGAAACATTTCTCCGGGTAAGGTAAATTCATTTAAGGGGGCTTTTGGGGTAGGGGAAGGGTTATGTTTGCCATTAAAGTTCTATCTTAGTTGATTATACAATTTTACCATCTAAACAAAATTAATTAGAAATAAATAGTTGGCCAAAATTCGGAGTTTCAAGAAAAATTAGTAAAACGGAAGTGCGTTTTTACTGAACATTTTTTTTTCAGTTTTCGCGATTTTCTCCATAAAAACACCAACGAATTTCATTAAATTTGATATACTAACTATAAAATTTGTCCAATGCAATTTTGAAAACTGGAATAAGAGTAAGTTGTGTGAGTGTTTCATACCAGTTTTTTTGTTGTATAAAATATTCTTTCTTTTCTTTATAAAATATACTAGTTATTTATAGAAATAAAATTATTGAATTATTGAATTAAGATGGTATATGTCAAACTCTTTTCTTAATACAATGATTATATGAAAATGCCGATTAAATACTAAAAAAAAAACAACTAAAAATCTAAAGAAATACTGAAACAATGTAGGTAATATTAAAAATCTATTGTGGTACTTTGATTGAAAAATACATTCAGATTAAAAGTGTATCGTGTAAGCGTTTTAGGATTTAGTGACATGAAGAGAGTGACAGAGAGAGAATACCGTATATTAAATTTTCATGTACTTTGCAATAAGCCTATTATTTCCAACGTAACTTTAATTGAAAATATATAGAAATGTAGAATGGATGGGTTTATTGGATTTGTATTGAGATAAATAGAGCACTAGGTACAAAATATGTGACTAGTTGAAAACCAACTGGTTTTGGAATACTAATTAGTTGTTAATAGGAAATCATTAAACAGTGTGGTTTAATTAAACAATTTTATTAAACAATTTATGTCATAACTTTCGTGGTTATTGTGAGTTTTGAATATTAAATAACTAGTATAAAAAAATATTACCCCTTATAAAACAATTATCACAAAATATTTTGCAATTAAAATGATATATTTACACGTAGCTACCCGTAATTGTATCGTGTTTAAAAGAAAATTGTTGGAGTCGTATATTAGAAGAATCGTAAGAACCAAAAAGTAAAAAAAAAAAAAAATTAGCAAAATGATATTTTATAGGTTTTGTACATCGGAATCAGGAGATAGTTATCCTATCCGATAGTCAGGCTGCCATTAAAGCACTGAGCTCCTATGTTATCAGTTCTAAAATGGTATGGGAAAGCCTAGGTAAGCTTAACGACGTAGGCAGAAGAAATAAAGTCACCCTAGTGCCGGGACATGAAGGCGTGGAAGGTAATCAGGTGGCCGACACCTTGGCAAAAGAAGGCGCTGCATCTTCTCTCTTGGGGCCAGAACCCTTTAGCGGAGTCAGCGACCAGATATTCTTAGAAGAAATCAAGAAGGTGCCAAAAAGAGCTCTCTCTGGAACATTCTCCCGGGACTAAGGCACGTCAAGATCTGTCTGGGAGGCTACAACCGGGAAAGGTCGAAAGCCTGCATCAGTCTGAGTAACAACAAGATCCGTATCCTTACGCGATTTTTTACGGGGCAGCACTCTAGACTCAGGGGATATCTGAGGAAGCTGGGCCTAGAAGACGAAGGCACATGCAGATTCTGTGAGGAGATGGAGGAAACTCCGATACATCTCCTCACAGTCTGCGATGCGTCATTCAAAGAAGATTTAATAGCCTGGGTCGTTACCAGATAGGGGAGGAGGAAATATCCACCCTAAAACCGTCCAGGATCTTGGGATTCCTTAGGAAGCTCAATCTGAAGAGGGTGTGTAGATTACAAGCCCATCTACGGCACCAGAGGGGGTGCAATAGATCATGAATGGTCACAGTGCAGAACCATCAAAGAAAAAAAAAAATTAGATTTTGTACGAAATCTGTGCCGGATGACCAGAGAATAGTCTCAACTGAATATCAACTTTAAACTTATTGCAATAATTTTCGAATTCTCCCCTTTATACTGGAGCTGCTATGTAGTCAAATGATTACTAGCGTTTTCCATTTTTGTGGAAGTCTGCCCGTGAATAAATTGTTCCGTGAATGCTGCTCCGTGAATAAATTATGTGGAACTGCCAGCAATTAGGCATTGGGAATCACGACATTTTGGCTTCAAGTGAAACTTATATTTTAGAGCCACTTCTTTGTGATAGATGGACATAAGAGTTGAGCAAATTGTAGCGGTTTCACTTCGAGCCGCTCAATTTTTATTGTCTTATTAATTTAGGAAACAAACGACTTGCTACAGGAAAATGTAGCATATTTAACATTTCACTTTTCCTTACAGTTGTAAGAGGAAGTGTTTACGTTCATGGTAAAGTTTCGATATCGTGTACTCATCAGAAATATATATTTTGAAATAACATGCTAAAGAAAAGAAATTTTTAATATATTTATACCTTTTTTTTATATTTATTTTATTATATTGTTTACAGAGGCAAACCCTTTATATTATTATTTATTTATTGCTTTTGGGATTCGTAGATCCACAGCAAGGAGTGGGTTTAACAAAATTACATATTGAGCAAATAATCTTCTCAACTCAGTATAGAGCAGGCGACAGAACAAAAAATATAAGAATAAAAAGAAAACACAATTGTAGATAGTAAATAGAGTTCCTGAATAGAATGCCTACTACCGCTTCGGCGGACATATACTAAAATTGGAACGACAAACCCTTTATAGCAAGGATTTGTATTCTACAAAGAGAACACAATATATGGCAAATATCAAAGACAAAATATAAATATATAAAATAAAGTAAACAATATAAAGTATAAAAAAAATTAAAATTCATACTGAAATAAAAGATAATTCCTTATTATAAGAGATAAATTTAATATGTCATTAAATATGAGGTAGATAAAAGGTAGTCCCAAAAATAATTTTTAATTACATCTCTAAACGTTTCGCCAACCTTATGGCATCATCTGTAGAAGACAACCAATTAGGGTTTAATATTCATGAAAATTAAGCGCTGAAAGAGCTAAAAAAGAAAACTGATAAAAGCTTTATTACAATATATACATAAGTATGGACAATAATAATGTATAGAAGTGTCAATGTACATTAACATTATAACCTTCCTCCATTGGTGTACATAACGATTTATGGTATAAGACCAGGAACAATATGCAGGGAAAAAAGGAAACAACCTGCAAGCTTTAGGAAAAATATTAAGAGAGGATGTGTTTCAATCTTTTATGCCTGTAATGGTGTGAAGGGATTGCAGGTTGCTATTTTGCGGGATAATGTCTAGAGTGGAGAGGAGTTTCAGAAGACGATTTTGGATGAAGGATTTATTCCTGGAGTTTATTGAACATTTGGTGTGTCGTAGTGAGTCAGTCGTTAAGTCTTAGGAACTTTTTTCTGGGTTATCTGAAGTTTTTTGATGTTACTGTTACTAGTCAGGCGGCTCCAGGCGGGGGAAGCGTAAAGTAACATCGGTTTGATGACGGCTTTGTACAGTAGGAATTTGTTTTGTGTATGATCATTTTTGTGTTACGTGATAGTAACGGGAAGATAGTCATTATTCGTCTTGATGTTTAATTTGTTGTCCAGAATTATCCAAAACATCCAACATTGTCAAAATCAAAACAAAGTATCGAAGAAAATACGTGTGAAGTATCTGGTCACAGTAGAGCTGATAGCGTTCCCAGAGAAGTTGTCATGAATTTGTTATTTTTGAGAAAAAAATATAAAGTCGAAAAACCAATATGTATTGCGGCACTAACCAAATCTTGAAAAGTTCGCTCTTATGATTATTCCTGCTGCAACGGGTGTCTCATGCTCGAAGACTTGTTTTGGGTTGGCGCCACAAGTATATATTGGTTTTTTTGACTATATATTTTTCAACAATTCATGACGATATGCAGGAACTTCTCTAGGAACACTATCAGCATTACTGTGACCACATGCTCTCTCTCCACATGCACATATATTCCTTGATAAGTTACTTCGTTTTTGGAAATATAAAACGGTTGTTTGGCTCTTTCAGCGCTTAATTTTAATGAATATCCAACCCTAAAAAGGTTGTTTTCTACTGAAGATGCCATAAGGTTGGCAAAACATTTAGTGATGTAATTAAAAATGATTTTTAAGACTATATATTATATAAAATTTAGATTTTTAATTATTATGAGATATATTTTGTAACAGCAACCAGAGAGAGTAAAGAGTAGAGAAACGAACCCAACCATTCTCTCGGACTGGAGTGGGAGAAACTGTATAAATTCAGCGACGGACAGTCCGTGGGAAGACAGTTCAATATAGTTCATCATCTCGCCATTGACTTCGTGTCACATTCATACCACTCTATCTTAACCATTCTCTATTGCAAAGTCCAGGCAGACTGTGTCTCTTTATTATTATTATTATTATACATAGTTAACCAGTGTTAACTCCGTCTTCTTATTTCATCAACCAGACCCAAATTCTCTCCACCTAAATCCATTATATATTCGATAATTAAATATATAAAATATACCAAAACTTAAAAACACTATAATAAACAAAACTTTCTATTTGCTTAATGAGTTTTAAAAAAGTCAAGAAACAGTTTATCAATTAAAAATTAATTATAATTACTTAATTTAATTTAAAGGGAAATAGAAAAAAATGTGTAAACAATTCTGTGGTCAAAATTATTACTCAAAAATAACAATGCTTACTGGAATTTAAACTTAACTCAGCATAACAGCCTGGTGTCGTATAAAATTGAAAATGATGTACAAATATAATAATGCAATAAAAGATATTAATAATTAGTTCCTAGATATTAGAACTAAAAACATTCCTTTGATGAAAAGGAAAATATATTAACAATAAATATGAATAATACTTGAAAATGACTCTGAATTTTCCGGTTATAACTCAATTTCGAAAATCTGGCATCATCGTAATGCTTCCTCTTTCTTAGGCGTAGAAATAAGTAAAAATTCTGTAATGTGTATATTTTTCTATACTGTATTAATTTTAAATAAAGTGGTACCCATAAATGAATCGTATATTTTTTTTTCATACACACAACACACTTGCGCGCGCACACACATTAGAAGTAAGAGAAAATATTATATTTCTAGATAAAAAATAAAAATTATATTACTTAATATTCGTTATTAGGAAATTTTAATGGAAAAACATTAACTTTTACTGCTCTTATTTTGGATAATATTTTTGTTGAGAAGATGCCTTAAGTTTTATTACACCGTATTCAATGTATATGCAATACATAAAAATTCTCGTCCTGGCTCATTCTTGGTTTTATAATAATACAAAATAATATTACGTCTAAAGTCATAAAGAATTTTGTAATGATGTTTTTCTAGGCGTCAAAACAGATTTCATAAAATTGTTTCTTTTCATAGGCCATTTTTAATATTACAAACAATATTTTACCTAAAACTATTTTATTCTCAATGCCCTCATGCGTAAGTTTAGTGTCTAGCGCAATCGACAATTAGAATCCAGAACTGCTAATTGAACGCCAATAGCATTCCAATAACAGAATTTGAAGATAATTGCAAAACAATTCCTCTGAATTACTACTAGTAACAATACAAATTTTAAGTGGAATGGGGGGGTGGCCCATTATCTGACAATGAAATTGGAAGCCACCTGAAACTACTGTTAATTGATAAAGATATATCCAGACCGGAAGCATGGTTTATCCATAATAGAAATCAGATTAAAGTGGATTTATTATTAATAAACCACACATAATTAATTAATTATAAATAATAAGTGTTATTAACTTTCTATAAAATGGAATAAAACTTAATAATTGTTCTATTAAAGTTTATAATATTATTATTTCAATTGTTAATTAAAAAGTTAATTAGAAATATTTAGTTAATTATCTCTAAGTAATTAATTAAACAACACTAATATGTGCCAAAGTTGTTGAAAAAACAAGAAGAAATATTGGATCAATTCCAGTTCACATTTTTTACTTTTTCTAACTTCTGTAAGAAAAAGTAGGGGTATTGCTTTTGAGTTCAAATTTTAGAAATTACATTTTTAGTGGTAACACATGTTTTGAGATGCCATTAATTCGAAAGGAGTTATTTACTTGACAAGAAGAGAAAAGGGCCAATCTTACCACACTCGATTTCCAGATTTGCTCACACAAGCGCTAGCGAGTGTTGTAAAAAAACTTTTCTCTAGAGTTAAATATTAAATTTTTTCTGCAATCTATTAAATTTATAGAAATATAAAAAAAATGTGAAAAGTTATAATACAGAGAATGTATATTTCAATTAAAGCCAAATACTTCATCTCTCTCTCTATAACCTCAAATCCATTGTATCTAGGATTTGTTTTGATCTGCTATTATCCGTAGTGCCGCCAGATGTCGGGCATATTAATCGTTGAATAATGTTATTTTTACACACTAGTGAGAAAAAGTAGAACTTTAGCCATGATTTTAGTGGGATAATTGTAACATTATTCAAAGGATTATAGAAATGAATATTTTTAGCACACAGTGTGGATTGTTTGTGTATATTTTT
Organism: Triatoma infestans; assembly: GCA_011037195.1. Lineage (NCBI taxonomy): Eukaryota > Metazoa > Arthropoda > Insecta > Hemiptera > Reduviidae > Triatoma > Triatoma infestans. The sequence continues at coordinate 16,929 of JAAEAF010002471.1, read as the reverse complement.
ATGGTTACATTATTATGACAAAATATTTCAAAATTAAAAAAAATCTCAGAAAACTCAAAACTTCATATTTCATTTAGGTCCTATTACCGCATCTAACGCGAAGAATTCGCCCAAAAGCCATCTATTGGGAGTGCGAATCTACTTCTTTTTTCAAATTTCCGCGATTTTCTTAAAAAAATGGCTGAACGATTTTCATTAAACTTAGTATAGTGTTCACAAATATAATGGCTCTTAATTTTCTTTTTAAGTATTTTTGGTGGGAAATTGATTTTTGATGGAGACGTTAAGCTTTTCTCTAGAATGTCAGTTCAGTGTAATATATGGTTTGTGCCGCGTGCCCCTATATTATAGAACTCCAATAAAAACCATCGCTATAATTCCAAATTTGTAGAAAAAAATTGTTTAGGCGATAATGCTAATTTAATGAATGGAAACACAAACAGCAAGGACTTGAAACTGGTAATAGAAGTCAGAGGATAAGGTAGTAAGAGAATAATAAAGAGAGAGACAGACTGGCTGAGTATTAGAAAGTAGAATGATGTCTACTGACTGGTATTAAAACTGTCGCCTCCCCCCTGCAGGGCTAGGTCAGCTGTGAATTCTCCCTCCCTATTTTGGCCTTGGTAGTGGAGTAATCAGGTTCTTCGGATCCTCACGAATCTTAATGATTCGGATCCCATTACACTATTATTTGAAACATTTAAAAAAAAAGGGGGTTTTAGGGAATCAATAACATCAGATTTATTGGGTTTGATTTAATAATTTGCATGCATAAAATTGGCGCTGTTTTTCTGGACAATAATCCGAGAGTCATTCAACAAGTAACGAGACAAATCGCTGTAGCTCTAAAACTAATACATTTAATACAATATATTTAATCAATACCACAACATTGATACACTTATCCTATCTTTTTTCTAATTTGTGTATACCACTGGCATAAAATTCTTTGGGTTGTTCTCGAAGCCACTTTTGCAACTGATTTTTATCTTCATCATTAGACCTTCTTTAAGGAGTCCAAACAAATGGAAGTCCGATAAGGCGAGGTCGGAGGTGTAGGGGGATGTGGAAGGATCCCCCTCCGCACTTTGACTAATTTGAAACCTGGTTTCTTTGTGGGCGTCCATAAGTTGTCTTGGAACCCATCTCGCACAAGTTTTCTTGTACTGCAGCTTATTTTCAACAATGTTATGGAAAGTTCCAACACTCACGTGCACTTCTTCAGCTATCAGTAATACGTCTGTTGTCCTGAATTAACGTGTAATGCGAGATTCGAGGGAGAAAGTTGCAACTTCAACCATTTCGTTGCTCGTCAAAGACATTTACACGGCAACTTTTTAACTGTTCTAACCATTTGTGAACGTTCAAACGGTTCAAACAATTATTCCCGTACACTTTCAACATTCTATTGTGGATTTCACTACCTTTGATACCCTCTGCAATTAAAAATCTAATCATTGAACGTTGTCCCGAAGTGCAATGCTCGAGCGGACTCGCCATTGTTAACAAGGTATTCGAGGTTATGCTTACCAAATATTCTCGAACAGCTGATGAGAAACTAAGTACAAGGATGCCAACTTGACGTACTGAAAGTATTGCATTGATTAAACAAACCGTTTCTGAGGTACAGCGATTTGTCTCGTTACTTACTGAATGACCCTCGAAAAATCGCACTTAGATATATCGGGCTTTGAAAACCAACTTGAAAACCTCGCACCATCATCCTGAGTAACTAAACTTTAAATAAAATTCCAAGTTAAAAATATCATTTTTTATCATGTAAGAAACTATAGTTAGAGATTTTAGACGTCAGATTTTTGTCTTACACTAAAGCACTCAAAAGCAACAGTTACACAAAATATTTGTAATATTCTAAAGCAATTGAAAGAAATAGGATGTCATAAAAGAGCGGCCAAGTCCCTACTTATCCAACTTAGAATGCTATCCTAGCAAAAAAAAAAAAAAACTCTAATATTATATAGTGTAGGTTATATATATATATATATCTCATTTAATGGATACGTCATTATGTAAACAGATGCAGTTTTCCAATTTATATGATAATAGAAACATGCTGCTCCTCTTTATTTATTTATTTATTTTTTTTTTGGTAACAAAATGATATCATTAATGTCAGTAAAAACACGCCTTGTCATATTCAATTTTATTTATTTATTTATTCTGGTATTAAGGTAATATTCTTATATTTCAGATAGATTTTGGATTTCCATCGATAAAGGATAACAGTTTAAATGCCTATTTCCTTAAGGAGGCATATTACTTCATTATAATGTACTTTTACAGTTTCTTTTTTTTTTTTTGGCATTAGCTTCTAGGCTATTTCTGCCAGCCATTAAATATATATGTATATATTATATATATATATATATCCTCTATCTATATCTTGAGCAAAATTGATTAATATCCAATATAATCACAACTGTCAGGCCATCTAGCCTCAGTCCCGTTAACATCCTTCATTATTATCTTCATAACCTACATATTCTCACATTTTCAACTTTTCAACTTAACAACTAGATTACCGATTCAATACCAGTAAATACTCGCTTTCCAATAAATACATTCATTCTAACCACAATCATTCACACCTAAAATAACCTAAGGGTGGATTATTCGATATTTTTCCCAACCCTTTTTCTTAAAACCTACGTTAGAATTATTTACACTATTTTTTACACAACAATCATTCTCCCATTGACACAGGTGCCGTGGTAGCCAATCCCGGCTCACTGAACGTTTTTTTTATTTTATTTTAAGGATAAAATATGCAATATTCATTAGTATCAGAGAGAATGCAAACAGAGAGAACACAAATAAATATTTCATGTTTGAAAAAGTGGTTGGAGGAAAATAAGCTGATTCTCAATGAGAGTAAAACAAAGAATATGGATTTCAGTATTCGTAAAGAAGGAGAACAGAATGACACGATAGTGTTTCTAGGGATTACATTGGACAGTCAGCTATCTTGGAAAATCCACATTGATTCTCTGAGTAATAGACTATCTCAGATAGTATACTTACTAAGGAAATTACGAGATGAAGTTCCTTTGGAAGTATTGAGAATGACTTATTTTGCGTTATTCCATGCCAGAATGAGCTATGGAGTGGAGCTATGGGGATCCTCATCTGATACTGTTAAAATTTTTAAAGTGCAAAAAAGAGCGTTTAAAACGATGTCGAATAAAGGTTGGAAGACCACTTTTTCAAAAGCTACAAATTATGACACTGCCTTCTTTGTACATATACAAGCTGGCCTTAAGGCAAAAAAGAAATAAATATGCAGTGACTAGAGGAAATCAGCACCAGTATAACATAAGAAGCAAAGAAAATATTGACTTACCTGTGACAAGGTTAAAGAAAACAGAATGGCTTCCAAATGTCGTTTCAATAAGAATTTTTAATAAAATCCCAGTGAATATAAGACAGTTGGAAATAAGAAATTTGAGATGATTTTGAAAAAGTTTGTAATTTCCAAGTGTTTTTATAGTGTAAAAGAATTCACTGATACAAACTGGAGCATTAACGACTTTAAACTAAAGTGAATCGTTTGATATTTGTTTGTTTGGTGGTTAGAGTTCAGTGCTAATTTAGTTTACATAATACTATAGTTACTTGTAAATATTTTATACATTCTTATGAAGTATTGTTATTGACGTGCCTTTTGTATTTGATATGTTCAGGTTGAAAATAAATAAATAAATAAAAAATATATATTTTAAAGGAATTATTTTGAGATAATTTTCCCAGCTGATTTCTTTTTGTAATGAAAGAGAATCGATTCGAATTAACAAAGGAAAATTAGAAAAGGAAGAAAGTTTAAAAAAAAGAAAAAAAAAAGAAGTCAGATATGATACTATGCATGATTTTCTCCTGAAGTATTTCTCAAATAAAGAATTTTGCTTTCTCAAATTAAGAATTTATACTAAACGTTTAGTTAAATCTAATTTTATAGTACTGGAAGAACCGTAAAGTTTTTATCAAATAAAGGTTTTAATTTGATTAGTGGAAAAGGATTAAGTTGATTAAAAATTGCCACAATGTAATCAATCATAAGCTGGGCGCTAATAAGCATCTTGAAACCGGCCTTTTCATTCATTGTTTTAAAACTTAAAGGAAGTTTATTGTCCGATACGCTAGTGTATTGCATATTTTTAATAGTTCAAAGATCTCCGAATTACCCACATCCATTCTCTCTATACCTCAATAGTTGAATACCATAACTTTCCTCTTCATAAAGATTAGAACATTGCATTTCATTTTAGTAAACACTTGAAAGAAGTTCAACGACTCATGATTTATTTAAATATTTGATTAAGGTAAGAAAAAAGTACAATATTTGTGAAGTAGAATTTCAAAATAATTTTCTCTCTACTCGAATATTATTAATTCGATACTTAAATAAAATTCCCCACCTTCTATTGTGAAACTTGCTACGTACAAAAAGTAATAAACAACTAATTTTTAATTAGTAATCCCTATTCTATTCATACAAAATTTTCACTAATTTTATCGGGGCACTAATTAAAACAAATCTTAAGTAATCTACAAAGTTTTTGGTCTTGATAGTGTACAAAGGCAGGCGAGAATCCTTAAAAAAACTTTTCATTGTAAGAGTTCAACTCATTGATTCAACTTTTGCAATTAAAAATACCTTTGGTAAAATTAAGAAATTATTTTTTTATTCTCTTTGTCTCTATATCTTTCGCGCGGGCGCTCGCCAATGGCGCTACCCCTTTTGAATCTTAGGCCTTCCCTATATGTTTCCGCTATTCATCCTTATTTCTTACAGGCGTTATCCAATTGTGAGGCATAATAGACATTTTATGCCACACTATCTTTCAACTTGTTTTCGTCCTTCCAACTTTCCTATTACGATCAAGGACCTCACTTAATAGTTGGTCAATTTTTTTTAAATTTACTCCACGTAGAGATATTTGGTTCTTTAGCTAAGACAAATAGCTCGTTGTTGGTTCTACGAAGCCGAATCATGTTTCTACATAGTAGTTTTCTTTCAAATACCAGTAAGTGCTGTTCATCCGACTAGTAAGAGTCCAGGACTTGGACGCATAAACCAGGACCGGTCGTTTTGTAGAGCCTTAATTTGATTCTCTTATGATTATTTAGGCCATAATAACACTAGATGGACAATATTCTATTGCTAACTTCACTCAAGATGTCTGATGTCTCCACATACACATACAAACACAAAACAAATACAACAATACAAAATTACAATACAACAATGCAAATACAAAATTAATTACATTTATGGCCCACTTTTTGTTAATGTTTAATCTAATATTCATAATTTATATCCTTTGTTCTTTTGTTTTTCTTTGTTTGATTCAGAAAATAAATGAAATTAATTAATGTTTTAAACATAAGATTGGTTCATATTTAAATGTTTTTATAGGCAGATATTTCTAATTTTTTCCTTTCTCTAACTGCTATTTGAGGAAGTATTGTAATCGTATCAAATTTTCGAAATGAAGTTTTCACTGGATATAACCGTTTTGAGGTCCCCTAAGTCTGAAAAAAGTGGTTTTTAGCCATTGGCCAGTGTGGCTATTGGAGAGGATATCTCAAAAATGAAAAAACGCAGAATATTCAAACTTAATATTTCGTTAAAATGCCACCAGCAGATCAGAAAAAAAGCTTTTTGTAAAATCATTCAACCGGTAGTTCCACTTTACTGATTGTTTTTTTTTTGGCCAGTTTTTGTGATTTTCTTAAAAACGGCTCCAACGATTTTCTTTAAACTTATCATATCAACCACTCCCATATAATGAGCTACAACTTTTATTTGTCACATTTCTTCGGGAAAATTCATTTAAGGGAACTTTTGGTGGAAGGGTGGGGTGAGGTTTTCCTCTAAAGTGTTATTCCAGTTTATTTACACAATTCTATCATCTAAATAATATTAATAAGAATTTAATATGTTGTTGAAATTTCGAGCTTGAAAAGAAAAAACGGATGACCGGAAGTACGTTTTTACTAAAAAGTATTTTTCAGTTTTTTTCTATTTTCTGTAAAACGGCTCCTAATTTTCTTTAAAGCAAGTATATGAACTACACATACAAAGAGCTACAACTTTTATTTCAAATATTTCTCCGGGTAAACTCATTTAAGAGCCCTAGCCCTTCTGCGGGTTGCCCAGAAACCTGATTAACTCTTCTATCAAGGAATGGATAGAAGACCAGTGTCTGCGATGTGGGAATAACGCTAAGGCAGAGGCAGGTTAAATTCTTTGTTAAAAGACTACTTACATTCACCAGGGATCTGCTCAGCCATAGCCGAAGGGGTATAAGGCTAATAGTGGGTCTACTAACAGGACATTGCAGGCTGAATAGGCAGGTGAACTTGCACCATTTACTGCTTGCAGACAACGTGTTATGCCATTTCTGTAGGGCCTTTGTGAGTGTGCCGGCCTGGTGAGGATAAGGTTTCTTCAACTGGGGACTAGCGATCCCGAAGCCACGAGCTTCATGACGGAGACACTTTCAGTTTTGCTAGGCCTGATTAAGAGGGCGAAGCTGAAGAATGTGCTATAAACCCAGGGGATCCCCTCAATAGACCTCTAAATGACGGTCGCAGTGGAATGAGGCGTGGCCCTCCCCACTCTAATCAAATCTAATCTAAACTCATTCAAGTAAGGGGGCTTTCGGGGAAAGGATGGGGTTATGTTTTCCTCTAAAGTGCTGCTGATTATACAGTGTTGATTATACAATTCCACCATCTAAACAAAATTAATTAGAAATAAATTGATTGCCCAAATTGCGAGTTTTAAGAAAATTAGTAAACCGGAAGTGCGCTTTTACTAAATAGTTTTTCCAGTTTTTGCGAATTTCTCCATAAAAACAACGACGAATTTCATTAATTTGCTACACTAACTATAAAATTTGTCAGTTACAATTTTGTGAACTTACTGCAGTAAGAGAAAGTTGTGTGAGTGGGCATACCAGATTTTTTTTTCTTTCTTTAGCCTTTCTTTATTAATTTTCCTGTTATTTATTCCAGTATTGATAATTTTCTTTTTATTTATTACACTAAAAACATTTCACGTACTAAATGAAATTAAATGAAGTGGAGAGCTACACGGTTGCTTGGAATCTCAAAGTGAATCTTGACAAATCGAAAGTCATGATATTCAGGGAAAGGGGCGGTAGACTTAGAAATGATGAAATATGGAGGTACGGGAGCCAGTTAATTGAAGTGGTAAATTCCTATAAATATTTAGGAGTGGAACTTATGCCTTCTTTGTCATTTAGCCAGTTTTGGGGAATAGAAAATCTGGTCAAGCTTTGCTTGGCGTTAATAGTGTATGGTCAAATTTAATAGCAAATAAAGATATTCCTCTTTTTGCAAAGTATGATCTGTTTAAGGCCGTATCTCGCTCCATCCTTACTTATGGTTGCCAGGTTTGGGGATATCAATGCTCATCAATGCTCGGACCATATAGAAAGGGTACAGAGAGTTTTTTTCAAGAAGTTGTTCAGGCTTCCTCGTAACACTCCAAATTATATGGTTTATATTGAAACAAAGTGCACCCCAATTCATGCTTTCACTTTCCTTCTTCACTTTAAATATATTCTGAGGGTCTTGGAACAAAAAGAATTACGTTTAACTAAGTTAGTGGCCCAAGAAATAATAAGGAAGAAAATATCATGGTTTGAGGAATGGAATGTGTGGTCAGAAAAAATAAATTTTAATTTTTGCCTGGGCGTAAACGCACCGGATAAATGGAAAGAGTGTGCAATTTCATTAAAAAAATGGTTAATAGACTTTTATTGTAAGGATCTAAAGAATAAGGCGTTAAAAGGTAATTTCATGGTATTTATCGTCAGCTTTCCTTGGATGTTGATTACCCGATAAAGGCCCTAAACACGGAGGATATAGGACTATTAATAAAAATTACAGGAGAGTTATTAAATTTAAATTATAAGCCTTATATACAGGATAAAATTTATTTATATTCTCTTTGTAATAAAGTCGAAAATGAGGATGTGTTCCACTTTCTGGGACGTTGTCCTATATTTAAAGATAAAAGGTCCAAGTATTTCAATCAGGAATATTTGACAGATTTCCAGATGATAGAGCTCTTGAATGAAGCTGATTGATATAATTTAATTAAATTTTATAAAAGAAGCTTTGTTTTATAGGAACTTTCTTGTAGAAAACGTTAATTTTTAAAGCAGTCTGATTAAATTGTATATATCAATATTTATGTGTTCCCATTATAGTATTATATGTATAAATAAGATAATTACTTTTGAATATATTTAGAATTTTTGTTTATATTTATAATACCTGCACTACTGGCAGGCGGCCAAAGCCATGTCAGTAATGTGCTTATTATTGTATCATTATATCTTTGTCTCTATTTTCAAGGTTTAATAAAGCAATTATAATAAAAAAAAAAAAAAAAATACTAAATTAAATTGAAATTTTTCTTTATTTTATTCGAAGAGAGTTTCATCTTTCTTTATAAAGTTCTTCACAGCAATAATAGATCTGAAGAGGCGTCTAAAAGATCTCGTTGAACTTTTGAAAGCCAATTTGTTTCTTCCTTCTTTGTCCTTTAGAATGTTTAAGAACAACATTTTTGGGCCTACTTTTTTAATCATTTTTTTTTTTTTTTTTATCACAAGACAACAAGAATTCGAATAATACTATAAATTTTCGCAAAATTAAAACGACTGGAACCATTTTCCTTTCTGAACGTTTGCAAGATAAATAATGACGCAACAGAACGATAATATCACAAAATGTATGCCAGCATTTTTCATTTCTCAATTGCTGTTAAATTCCAATACATCTTTGTTTTAATAAAACTGATATTTAACATCTTTCTTTTGATCGGGATTATAGTTTAATTCCATTTAAATAATAGTGAAGAAATAGTAAAATACTCGTAGATAATATTTTAGATATAAAAAAATAATCTAGTAACTTTCAATGGCTTTCGTTTAATCCTTTTTCATGCTGCAGTTATTACAACTCTATTAAATGGATTTTCTTCAAATTAGGAATTTTTAATAAATATTTTAATTGAGCTCGAAACCCCAGTATAAATATATAGGTAGCGGAGATTATAGTTGTAGGTTTTCAGAACATGAGATTTACCTGAATGTGTGTGTATAACAAGCCACCACTCACCGCGTCTACCATTCCCCTAAACCCCTGTAATGAAAAAGAGGTATGAGGAGATATCCTAATTGATTCCTCAGAACCACCTAAATTCAATTTAACCGGAGAAAAAAAAAAACTCAAGATAAAACTGATACGCCGATATCTGATACAGCATTACTGGATTAATCTTTGACATAGTTCTCAAGGAAAATTCAAAAATTTATACTTTATTTGTGGTTAATCAATTTACTTCATAATGTGAGATACCAGCAATGCCGTTAATGTAACTTAATATTACACAGGTGGTATGGAACCACACATTGTACGAAGTCGTACTTTAGAGCAGTGCTCTGCAACCATTTCTTCCCCAAATTTCGTGAGACACAAAAACTATATGTATATATATATGAATATTACATAATTTTTTTATTTGATAGTGTAACGCAGCCAGTGGTGCCATCTAGGAGACGAAGTAGGAACCTCAAGTTCCCTTAGTGGCCGCTAGGAAGCGCTGGCGACGCGCTCTAGTTCTCTCTGGAAGGATTGAGAAGATTCTAGAAGATTCTCCACCGGTATAAATAGTGGGACCGCAGAGAGTTGAGAGAGTTTTCTGGTTACAAACGAAGTGTTCGTTTGCGGAAAATGTATAAAAAGTGAACAAAGTGACCTTTTGTGGTTTAAACTGTGAAGTAATTATTATTAAGTGTTATATTTTGTAATTTATTGTGTATAACAATAAATTGGTGTTTTCTTTATTGAAGTTTAGAGTATTTTATCTATACGAACCCACTTAAAACTAGTTGCAGCAGCTAGTCTAGAGGGAAAAATGTTAAAATACATATACATACAAAACTTAAGAACTATAATTAATGTAACATAACATAACATAATGTAAAAAAAAAAGGCTAATTAATGTGATACCTAAATTTGTTTCAATGAACACAATGCTTTACATTAACTCGATATTTGAAAGTGCAACCCGAATTACTTGATCTAGGCCGCTTATCATTTTAAGCACGACCGCTTATCATTTTTATTTACACTAGTGTTGAAAAACTCTGTTCACATAAATTGTCGTTGAAAATGCGAATAAAGATTTGAAATAACGTGGTCTAAAATCCATGGTATTCATTCCTAACCAAAACCCAGAGAGCATCCAATGAAGAAGCATCGGCAAAGCGTGCCGTCGTCATTCAATTCAATAAACTCCTCTAAAATTTGCAGAGAAAGTGCATCTGTAGAATTTATAGCATTGGTTGCAAAAGAATTTCGCATCCAATCGTATTGTTCCTTGTATTAATTGAATAAAAAATACTGGTCAAATTTATTCACCAATTTTGGTATTATTTATTTATTATATACAAGCGGCGCGCAGCTGGCCACCCCTGCATTGCATTGTACTTAGTATTATCTTATTATCTAGAGCCATGGTGCACATAGCATTGGCACACAGCATACCTGTTGCGGTGGAGGTATTTCCTGCTTTAGAGGAAATGCTGCTTTCCCCGGAACTCCCAGCGAAAACCAAATTGTCCTACAAAAAATGCTACAAATATGAAATAAGTGATAGAGGATTATGAGTATAGCCAGTACACGAAGTTTAAAACAAAATTTTTGGAGCCAATTTTGAGAAAAGCGTGAAAAATTACAAAAAAAAAAAAATTAATTAAATCGCAGTTGCGGTAAATAGATTTTACAAAAACCATTTTTCGCCAGATACGGTTGTCCTAACTAAATGGTATATTATTAAGTTTGAGCATTTTGCTGAGATTTTGCATTTTTGATAATTTTGTTCACACACACACGCACAGTTCGTTAAAAACATTTTTTTTTTGTATTCAGAGACATAACATTTAATGGATGTTTATATGACATCTTACTCCTGGCAAAAGGAGGAATTATTGTGATCGTGTCAAATTTTGGAAATTGAGTTTACAACGGTAAATTAATGTTTTGAGGCCCATTGAATAAGAAAAATTACTTTCTATTTATCAGGAGTAAGAGAAAAGTGAAAATATATTCAGCAAATGGTGTGTGTGTGTTGTGAGTGTGTGTGTGTGTGAACAAATTATTACAAAAAAGAAAAAAAAACGCAGGATATTCAAAATTGATGTTCCCGATTACTATCACCGCATCTGACTGGAAAGTTTCAGACAAAATCCATCAACCGGAAGTATCATTTTACTGAATGTTTATTTTTTGTTCAATTTTTTTCGCGATTTTCTTAAAATTTCTTATATATAAATACCTATCACTTTTATCACCTATATTTTTTGGGGAGGAGACGGTTCTGGGGCAACAGTAGCGTTAAGCTTTCCTATGAAATACCACTTGATTACAATTAGGAATATATTTATTGGGGGGGTAAATTTTAATAATTAAATAATTAGAATTTATAATGTAAATCTTCTCTAAAAGGATCTCGTGAGGTCTGAGTTCACCTGAACTAGGAGAGGATGTGAAATAAATCATACATAGCTCATTATTATCATGTATATATTTAATAATAACAAAATAAGTGAAAATAGATTGTAAAAGTGAATGTTCCTATTTATCTGTGCCGCTTGGGTGTGTGCGATTAAATAAATATGGTTTATAGTGAGTACTTTTCTATAAAGAGTAGCCATCATTTCTGTATTTTTAATTATTATTTGGTGTTTCACCGAGTATTATATTGTATTGACTAAAAAACGATTTTTTTAAGGAACTTCATAATTTAACAATATTCTGTATTTTATTATAATCTTTTGTATTAATTGATATTCAAATAAAATTTGTTTAAGGATCAATCGGTCTATAGTCATTGAGGAACCCAACCTTCCCACATTATAAATCGGTTTTTGGTCAAGCGAAAACCACAAGATGCAGCCAGTACCAGTACCAGTACGGATCCGATTCGAGTTGGATGAAGATAGGGACAATTCTAAAGTAATCAACGTTATATCAATTCGGCTAAATTCAGAGACGACCACGTATGTTTTTCCTACACAATACCAATGTTCAGAATATCATAAGGAATTATTTACTATTAGTACAGTTAGGAATGCATGTAAAGCACTATCAAAGAAAGGCCAGTTTCGCAATATAACAGTTACTTTACCTTCTAAAATAGTTCCGCTGTATTTGGATGATAACCAAAACTTTATGTTTGAGGATATTTATTTGGAGGAGTTAGTCGACGGACGCCAAATATCAGAAACTTCCGTGGACAATCAAACAGAGTTAATAAAAATAATTGAGAGACTGTCGGCGAAATTGGATGCTAATGAGAGGAAACAAGTAAATATATCCCAAATTCAAAAACAGTTTGTTTTACAGAAATTTCAAGGTAAGGAAAACGCCATAGAGTGGATAACATTGTTTGAAAAAGAATGTGATAGGTGTGACGTAATCTCCGATGAAAACAAAATACAAGTTTTGCGCCTATTTTTAGAACAAAATGCTACTGAATGGTACAGTTCAACTTTGTGTAAACTGACTTTACAAGGAAACTGGAAGGATTGGCGTGACTCTTTTATACAAACATATAGTGATAAAAGTTGGCGATCTGTACATTATGCTTATAGTTTCAGGTTCATCAATGGTTCACTATTAGATTATGCATTGAAAAAGGAACGTTTGCTATTAGAAACGGAACCTAAGATGTCAGACAGGTCACGAATAAATCATATTGTCGTCGGGCTTCCATTCTACATCCAGGACCGTCTAGATAAAGAGGAATTACACACTACCGAACAACTAATGAATCAACTACAGAGATATACACAGGCATATCCTAGGACAAAGAAATCTCAGGTAAGAACACAAACCTTTGACACTAAATCGGATACTTATTCTTCTGAAAGAACAAAGCAGAGGCCTATCCCAAAACAACCATGTACTATCTGTGAGTCACATGGGTACCCAGGGCGTTTTCATCCTATTGAATATTGTAGAAATAAGGGACAAATTACGGAGAATAAACGGGTAAACTTTACTACGATTAATGAGAGGGTGGCTGATGCCCAACATGAGCCAAAAAACGTAGATACACACCACTTATTCGATTAAATGTTACAGTTAACAATACCAGAGTTACGGGAATCTATGACAGTGGATCTAACGTAACACTGATAAATTCTAAAATTATAGAAGATATAAAAGATAAGATGTTAAAGAATGAGCAAACATTTAAGACAATTAGTGGTGTGCAAAAAAGCTATAATAAGATAAAATTGCCTTTGAAGATTCATAAAATAGAACAAGAAATAGAAGTTTATGTTATAAAAAATGATGCTTTTTCTTATGATGTGTTATTGGGATTAGATGCTATTCAGAAATTTCGTTTACTGCAAGATGATAAATTGAATATTCTCCAAAGAGTTAACGAAAATAATGTCGAAATAATTAACGATTTAAATAAAACAGATATACACAGACTGAATTATTGTGAAGACGAATACTCTGTATATTTAGATAAATTACATCATCTAGACCAAGAAAAGAAAACAAAACTTTTAGAGCTAATAATTGCAAATTCAGCAATATTTGCTAAACACAAATATGATGTGGGAAAGGTAAAGAATCATGAGGCTCACATTAAACTCTTGGAAACTAAATACATTTCAAAGAAACCTTATAGATGTTCGATTCCAGATAACCAAGAAATAGAAAGCCAAATAACCAAGTTACTTGAGGCGGACTTAATAGAAGAATCTGCATCTCCATTTGCAGCACCAGTAACTTTAGCTTACAAGAAGGAAGAAGGGCGACGCTCACGTTTATGCATTGATTTTCGAGATCTTAACAAAATTTTAGTGCCAGAATCTCAACCGTTTCCAATAATTGAAGATATTATAGTAAAAACGAGGAACTGTAGATGGTACTCAGTTTTGGATATTTGTTCCGCTTTCTGGTCTATACCAGTAAGACCGAAGGATCGCCATAAGACTGCTTTTGTTACTCAAACTGGACATTATCAATGGAAGAGACTACCTTTCGGATTGAAAATTTCACCAGCAGTTTTTCAACGTGCTCTGGCTACGACAATTCGACAGCATCGTCTTCAGGATTTTTGTACTAATTACATCGATGATATCTTGGTATTCTCTGAAAATTTTGACGAACACCTTAAACATATCCACAAATTGCTACAAGCGATTCAAGAGGAGGGATTCCGATTAAAATTATCCAAATGTAATTTTGCACAGTCATCAGTACAATACTTAGGCCATATAATCAGTTATAACACAGTCAGTCCTCATCAGGACAACCTGAAATCAATTAAGAATTTTCCTAAACCACAAAATAAAAAAAATATTCGTCAGTTCTTAGGGAAAATTAATTTCTACCATAAGTACATCCCAGACTATACGAGACTACTAGAACCCCTTCATAACCTTCTGCGAAATAATATACAGTTTCTATGGACGCCTGAATGTGATACGACATTCAGCAAAATAAAAGATTATTTATGCCAAAGTCCAATTTTATCAATTTTTGATCCAAAAAGAGAAACCTTCCTGTTTACAGACGCTAGTACTCTGGGTGTTGGAGCAGTTTTAAAGCAAGTTCAAGATAATGGGGAGCTACACCCCGTAGCATACTTCTCGAAGAAACTCTCCCCAACACAGGCGAAAAAGAAGGCAATATACCTTGAGTGTTTAGCAATAAAAGAGGCAATACGTTATTGGCAACATTGGTTGTTAGGGCACAAGTTCCAAGTAATTTCCGACCACAAGCCATTAGAAAACCTTAAAATAAAAGCTAGAACTGATGAAGAGCTAGGAGACTTGGTATATTACCTGTCTCAATATGATTTTACCATACGATATGCTCCAGGGAAGGCAAATCAGGAAGCAGATGCCCTGTCACGAAATCCGGTTCTGGAGTGCTTTGAAAATGAAGACGAAGTGCTTCAAATTGTTAATTTTGTCGCAATTGATGATATAAAACGGGATCAAGAAGACAATTCCAGTGAACTCATTACTGACAAAGAAACATATAAAAAAAATGAAATTTTTTATAAAAAGATACGAGGAAAAGAACGTATTTTTGTGTCCAAAGATTTTGGGTTAACATTAATCAAGAATGTCCATACATACTACGGTCACATTGGAGTAGGTCACATAGCAGCCAAAATTCGTCCTTTTTATTATTTCCGACACATGGACTCCCTTATAAGAGATTTTTGCAAGAATTGTGATACTTGTAACAAGAACAAATCCAGACGATGCCGAGAAATTGGTCTCTTATCACAATTAGGCCCAGCAAAGGAGCCATATGATATCATGTCACTTGATACGATTGGTGGTTTTGCAGGGAATCGATCGCCCAATCGTTATCTCCACCTTTTGGTTGACCATTTCACACGATTTGCTTACACCTGTCCTTCACGTGGGCAACAAGCTAAGGACTTGATTAGGTTCCTTCGACCTATTTTTGAGAAAAATAAGGTGAAGATTCTCCTGGCAGATCAGTATACGGGCATTAATTCAAGACAATTTAAAACTTTCCTGCGCCATTGGGGTGTCACATTACTCTTCACGGCGGTGGATTGTCCTTTTTCAAACGGCCTAAATGAACGCCTAAATCAAACTCTGGTCAATCGTATTCGCTGCAAGATTAGTGAAAACCAAAAAAATCCATGGTCTAAAATTGCTAGAGAATGTACAGATGAGTATAATCGTACAACTCACAGTGTGACAAAGTTCTCCCCACTCTATCTACTTACGGGAAAACAAACTTCAATACTACCATCGTCTCTTAACCAACCACAAGATTTAATAAAAGATAGATTACAGGCCGCAGAAAATTCTCAAAGGCATCATGATCTCAATAAATCCAGAATTGACCGAAACAGAAAGGAATATGATTTCCAAGTTGGTGATTTGGTCTATGTGGAAACAGGCAGTCGTCTGAACCGGAATAAATTAGACCCAATACGATCAGGACCATTTGAGATTTCGCGTCGGGTATCTTCCGCAATATATGAAATAAACCGCAACCGCCACAGATCACAGGCCAATTTTGTGCACAGCAGCAAGCTCCTACCTTTCCGAGGGGGGGAGATGTAAAAGTGAATGTTCCTATTTCATCTGTGCCGCTTGGGTGTGTGCGATTAAATAAACATATGGTTTATAGTGAGTACTTTTGTATAAAGAAGTAGCCATCATTTTCTGTATTTTTAATTATTATTTGTTGTTTCACCGAGTATTATATTGTATTGACTATAAAAACCGATTTTTGTTTAAGGTAACTTTATTTCATAATTTAACAATATTCTGTATTTTATTATAATCTTTTGTATTAATTGATATTCAAATAAAATTTGTTTAAGGATCAATCGGTCTATAGTCATTGAGGAACCCAACCTTCCCACATATATAGATATATCGAATAAAATCTTGTCCTTAAGATAAAACCAAAATTAGAGGAATTAATTTATAATTAAACTTACGTATAGAACTTGGTTGAAGGTTGGGTTTGCACTATGTCACTCATGTACATTTTCGAATAGCACTGCTTTTTCCTATACACAGATCCCTCATCACTACAAATTTGATCCCTCACTATTTCTGGCCCTAGATTTATATAATCCCTCCCTCCACTGAAGAGTGAAAGGAAGGGAAATTCCTTTTATTGTAACTGAAGGTATTCTACCTTCCTAACTGTTCCCTATTGTTTTCACCCAACCTTCAAAAACCCCAAATTTCACCTTACACAAAAATGTAATTTTTGTTAATTTATATTTAACATATGTATCATAATAATATTTATCATTTCTCCCAGAGTTACACA